>VZTL01061736.1:95804-126259 GCA_013400535.1 Scopus umbretta | reverse complement strand
TTTTTTTTTTTTTTTCTCATTAATTGATTCCCCTTCCCCAAGGGGAAGGTTTGGAATTTGCAAATTCAATGCAATTTGGGGGGAAAAAAAAAAAAACCAAAAACAAACTGTATTTGGGAGGATGTGGGTACGGACAGCATTGTGCATTTGTGTTTGTGATCTATCAAGGCACAATTATCAAATGGCCAGCAGTTTCAGAGGGCCTGCAGGAATGAGAGACTTGTTTCCCATTAAATCAGGAAGGGAATGGGGAGCAATTCCTGAGCTGTAAAGGCAATTAAATATCCAGAGTCCTTGAGAAAACTTTCAAAATTTCACTCTTCAATTACGTGTTTTAGTCTGAAGGAGAAAAAGAAGAAAACCCCTCCCTTCTTCCCTACTGCATAGAGCAATTTCTGAAATCCTCCCCAATCCCCGTGAATAATACAGCGAGCGCAAGCTTAGCAACCGCCTTTTAGCTGGCTGGGTTCATTCAGTGGTGAGCGACAGGAATTTCTGGAGCCTCTTCATCCAGGAGGTGGGTCTCAGCACTGATGAGGGGCGCTGCCTGGCCCCCGTGCCAAGTGCAGCCTTGGTAGGGCTATTTTGGGTCTAGTCTCAAATTGTTTTCTGCTGCACTCAGGGAGAAGGAAGATCACAACCAAAGGGGATAAAATATGTCCTTCGGAAAGATGGAGAGAACTTTTTCTGTGAAAGGGAGGAAAATTGAAGCGGAGACGGTGGAAAAGCTCCGCTGGGAGCTCCAGGCGTGTCCCAAGCCTATCAATAACCCTGCCAAGTCTGGGGAGCGCTGGGCGAACGCTGGTGCAGCCAAGAGGAGAGGGTCGGCAAACCTCCTCCCCCTCCAGCTTTTTTTCAGCCCAGGTGCCATGGAGATGTCTGCAAGCTGGGGCAGCCGGGTCCCCAACCCCACCTCCAAGGGATGCAGTGTGGGAGGAAGAGGAAGAGGAGGAGGAGGTGTGCACGAGGCTGATGAATATCTGCAAACTCAAACCACAGAGTGGCTTCCCATAGCTCTGGCTGGAACCTGATCAGGGCTGCTTGGTTTCCTCTGGCCTGATTGATGATGGCTTCTAATACGTTGATATATTTTTCCCATTTTAGGGGACGGTTGATGCTTAGCATGTGGTTGGTGAAATGGCTTTGTGTTCAGCAGTATAACAAATTGTCTTGGCCAGGTTTATCTGTTGGGCTTCATTAGGGACCTCTGTTGCGCCAGATTCTGGGGGTGCTGAAAATGAGACTTGAATTGAGTTATTCCTTGTGGGTTGCAGGCTAATTCTTCTTTCATCTAAACCCTTTTCATATTTGACCTCTCTCCCCCTTATCTGCAACGGGTAATTTGATTTGCACTGTTATTTCAAAACAATTCCTTTTGGTTCCCTTTGTGAGTCAAGAAAGGCAGGACTTAAGGACTTAAGTATCACAGGCTGCTTCCAAGCTCTGTTTTGAAGAGGCTTGGAGGGGGGTGGGGGGTGGGAAGGCAGGAAGAGCAATCCAACCTGAGCAGTAAAGTATCTGCAGATTTCATTAGAGCTCCTCTGAAGCGCATCTTGGATTTGCTCTAAGAGAGCTGGCGTGGAGGCGCGATGGATCACACCATGGGCTGTCAGAGCCCCTGTTCTGAAGTATCCCGGCTCAACGTGATGGTGCTGCTGGTCTGTTTAGCAATTTATTCCTCGTGCGGCGCCATACAACTCCTCTAGTTAAACTGTGCTGGCATTTGTTTCTGGAGGAAGGAAGATAACACGCAAACATGCAACTTTGCAGCTCCCACGAAAAACACGGTTCCTTGATTTTTGTCTTGGAGTCCGATGTAGCTTGTTTGCCGAGTCCATTGGCAGGGGAGCTGCCAGGTAGCTTGCACAGCACTTGCCAAAGGAGAGCTGGCACTGCCAGCTGGGTGGCCGAAGCAGCCTTGGCATCTGGTGACCAGTCTGGGGAGAGGTTGAGCAAAGCCCATGTCAGTACCCTGAAGGCCACCCCATTGGGGTGGAGATGCGGGCAAGATGTCCCTGAGAGCAAATGACCTGCAAATAACAGGCAGACCTCCTGCCTAGAAGTTCAGACTTAGAGTAATTGCAAAAAAAAAAACAACAAAAAAATGGCAAACTGCGAGTCACTTGGACTTGCAAGGGCTGCTGTTGAAGACAGTAGGACATCTCTAGGGGTGTCCAGGTGGGAGAGTTTTTGCTCATCCCCCTTCTCCACTGTCCCACTGCAGGACCAGTTTCTACTATTCCCTTGCCCTATCTGAAAGAGGTTTTGCCTGTCTCATCCTCAGCTTTGGGACCTCGGGGAATTGGAGTTTCACAGCAGAGCATCTCAAACAAATGCCAGAGGAAATTAAAAATCACTGCAAAAATGCTGTGAAAAATATGTTGGCTGACAGTGCTCAAGAGCAGCTCTCAAAGCAAGAAAATCTTTCTTGAGATACTTAAAAATAAACTCCCATTTTTCGGTTTGGGGGTTTTTTTTTGTTTTTTTTTCATTTTCCTTTGGCAAAATAAAAGATGTTAGCTGAAACGAACTCTTCATATTTTGGCTGGTTGCTGGAAAAGTCAAGTGGAATGGGAAAAGGCACACTGACTACCACCAAAACCATCTGTTGGCTTAAGCAGCCTCGCACTTGCCCTGATGGGTGGTTGGTGAGAGCCGGCATACGGTTCACGTGCTTTTCGAATTTTTAGTTGAATTTTCTTCTTTTCCAGACAACTTGGATTTCACTTGGAACCTGTCTGGCAGAATTTGGCTTCCAGCCTGCTTGGAGCTGGGGCCTGCAGAGATTAATGACATGGAAAATGAGGAACGCTGACTGTAAAACTCTGAAATTGTGGGAAAAAGGCAGCTTAGAGCCAGCCTCTGGTGAGGAAGTGTGCAACTTGTTCAGGAATGGTGTTTGGAGAGGCAAAGGGTCCGGCAGCTCTTTCAGGGCAACAGCCTTGTATTTAACAAAAGCGTCTTTAGAAAAGTCTGACAATCCCTCTCATGAAGGAGCTGGAGTGCCTCGAGTACAGCAAGTCCTTTCCTTCCCCTCCTAAAGGGTGTGATCCAGGTTTCTGCGGTCAAGAGCATGTTCACAAAAATATGGGACAGTACAAGCTATGGCAGCCAGAAACACAGGTCTCTGATTTCCTCTCTTGCTGCTGAGAGGACATGCCCCTCTCCTGTTCTTCAGCTTTCCTGCCTTTCTGTCATGTTGTGAGAGCAATAACAGGCATTCTTCATCACCTTCATCACCTTCTGAGGGTTTTCCAATGGCACCAAAGCTCAGGACTGGGGACATGCTGCTTCTCCTTGGGATGCTGAAAATCTCCAGTCCAGTTTGCCTTGGTCATGCATTCGAGGTTGAACTGGTGATGGGAAAGATGCTTTGGACTGGCAGGGGGAGTCGGGCTGTTTGGGGTATCTCAAGGAGCAGGATGCAGACATATCCTGGCCATGTTGTCTCAGCTGAGGAACGGGGCTGCTGGTGGTGGCCATTCCTCTTCGGTGAGGGAGTCCCCCCAGACTGGCTTCATCAGGTCTCCATCTCTCATCTCCATGGCACAGGACACAATACAAAGATTCACTTCATTATCACCTCTTATATAATGCTGATAGGAAAGAGTTAGCAGGCAGGGCTGGAAAATACCAGCCAGTAAGGGTTCCTCTAACAACAGCCTTATGAAGCCACTGCCATGTGGCAACAATGCCAGCCTTGCTTTTCCTTGAGGGCTAAAAGAGGAAGACTGCTGAAATCCAGGCTCAAAAGCCTATTTGTGTCCAGACAACCGGCTCTCCAATGGGAAAGTCCTGTGGGTAAAGTGTGCATCCCTCCAGCAGGCAGGTATGGTTAATTCTGAGCAGATATCTGAATATCTGAAACTTTCCATGAGCCCCCAGGTCATATGAAACAGAGCTACGTGGGACCATCTGGACCTCCCTGCACCCTGTGGTAGGGTGGAAGCTACCCCAGACACCTGGCCTCATGCACCTGCCTGTGTGTGCATGGGCTTTACCTTCTCCCCGATTTTGACTGACTTCCTTGCAGAACAGCAAGTCTTGGTTATAAAATAGGGTGACCTACAGAAAGGACCCAGGAAACACTTAATGAACAGGGATGGCATGTTCCTCTACAGGCTGTGGCCAGAAGTAGCATTCTTTAGAGTGCTAATCCTACCTGTAGGCAGGAGGAATGATGCCTGCAGCACCAGGCTCCTTCCAGACCTCTAGTTAAACAAGAGAAGAGACCCCTTCAGAAGTGGTGGTCTTAGGAGTCTTTATTCATTTCAAAATTCACCTAGAAACACATTTTAGGGCTTCTTGTCCTAAAAGAAGGGGCTTGGTCACCTCTTACTGCAGCAGGACAGCTTGGCCATGGTCATACTCTGTGCGGGAGGGATGCGAACAACAAAGCCGAGACATCCCTGAACACATGCTGCTGGGCTTAGCAGCCTGGTGCCGTCCAGAGAAAGCAGCTCTGCTGTTTAGGTGAATTTTAATCCATGGGATGTGGTTATTTTCTGGACTCCTGGCCGGGACAGTTGCTTCTCCAAAAACAATTGCAGTTTAAAGGGAGATGTGTTTGCAAAGGAAGGACGATTTGAGGTGGGTGCAGGGGGGGATACATGGTTTGGCCATGGGATGAGGGAAAAGGCAATTTCCACCTGTTTGTGTTTGCCTTTCTCCTACAAGACAGCTGAAGTGGGACTGCAAAGCCATGCTTCTGAGCCAGAGATGAAGGAGCACCAGTGCCACAGCTCAGGTTGTGCAACACGCAGTTGCTAGAAGGCGTTTTGTCACTTTGTGCCCAGGGGTTTTAGTGCTTGTTGTCTCCCTGGGGCAGCTGGAGACCTCCCTCTCCCTGTGTTCCCATCCAGTAATCCCAATGGAGAGAGAAAACATCATTTCTCCCCCTCTCTGCCCAGCAGCATGCACAACTCCAAGCATGGGTGGCAGGTGGTGGGGAGCAAGTCCAGACCTGGTGCAGAACAAACAACTTTTTGTTTTTTCTGTTGCAGTTTCATTTCTCCAAGTTCCCTGTCACTGCCAGCCCTGGCAAGGAGGCTGTTGGCCATTCCTTCTGCAGCACTAATGTCGACCGATCCCTAAGAGGAGACAGGTATGTGATGATGGGTACTTTTAAATCTTCCATCTGTGTTTCTCAGCACCCTGCCTTCGGCTGGGACGTGGATGTAGGCATGAGATAAATCAGCAGGGTAGAAGCCTGGAGACCAGTGATTTAGGATGCCAGCGCATGTTCCTTTCTGATCGTGACCCTGTGAAGGAGGGCTGTGTTGGGGGAGGTGGGACAGGCCCGTTTGAAGTTCAAACCCACCTCTCCTTTTCAGCCCATTAAGCTGGGGCTGAGCTTGATTGAATTAGCATTCCCTGGCTGGAAGCAGGCTGAGGGCAGGCTGCCGCCAGGCTCGGTGGTCCTGTGGTGTGGGTGGTGGGCCACACATCCACCACAGATCCCCTCCACAACCACGGAAAGCAGCACCGCAGAGCATCCCCACCCTGGAGGGGATGGGTGTGAGGCCTGGTCCTTTGATTATTTTCTTAAACCCAACCAGAGCAAACAGTGAAATAAATGGTGAGCAGGGAAGACGAGGGTGAATGAGTCCTTAGATGGGGAAAGGTGGAAATCACCTGGAAAGAAGAAAAATATATATATGGTTTTATACATATATATTTTATATACAAAATATATATAAAAGTCTGACCCAGCCCTGAACTTTTCTGGCAGGGAAGCAAAATTCATGAGGAAATATAGCACAGCCTGCAATTCCTCATTATATCAGTGGGAGCGACGTTACTGGGGCCAGTAAATCTGCCAGATGGCAACAGGGGGATTAGGTGGGAAGGTGGGACCCACAGGAGGGTGTTGTGTCTCCCCTCCCCCAGCTCCTGCTGCACCCCCACCTTCGTTAAGGAATGTTAATCATCCTGGCTCCCAAAGTGCTCTTGGAGGTTTGTTTATAATAAAATCTTTATTGTGCTTAGAGGTTTGTTTTTTTTCCCCTTTTCCTCTCTATATTGCAAGATGGTTGCATGCAAGGCTTGGAAGGGATGGCAACTCAAAGCAACTATCCCATAGGTATCCCTGGGGGTCTCTCCGGTCACAGGAGACTGAGGAAACTTCTGGCAGTGCTACAGGCACCTGGTGTAATCATATGGACTAAAATCTGCACTGGCATCAGGCTGCAGTTCCCTGTTAGTTAATAGGAGTGCATGGTGTGGTATGCATGGTGTGGCATCCCATGGCAACATCAGCATGGCTGGGCTGAGATGACTGTGGACTACTTCCTCCCACATTGCTTTGAGCATCCTGCAAGGCCTTGGTGGGCTCGTTTGCTCATAGGGTGTTTTTTTCCATGCTGGGGTAGGCTGGGCTAGGCTCAGGCTGCAGCCAGCACCCTTCTGTACACCCTAAGGCTGCCCATCCATCTGCCAGAGCATTTTCAAGAAACTTTCAGAAATTTAATCTTTCCCTGATCACTGCCCTCATTTAGGTTAGTTTGCAAATGAGGAATGGGCTCAGAAGTTATCTGGAGGGCAGGGGAAAGGAAACAACCAGACAGATACATGCCTCGTTAATCCCAAAAGCCTCATTTGCTTAAATAACCAGACCAAGGCTGCCAGGTTAGGGTCGGTCCCAGCTGGGTGTTGGCTGCCCTGTGCTTTGCAATGTTTCTGACACATCAAGGAAAAGCCTTTTCAACAAATGCATCAACAAACAGAGCAAAATAAAAGATTTTAAAAATTAAGTGACTGGCAGAGAACCCAGCTGGCTCCTTCACCCTTGGGTTTGTTTATTTTCCATAAGTTATCGAGGTTGTCCTCACCACTCCATCGTTCCAGGAAAAACCACAGCGTGGTCCTCCATCCCCGACCTTCCTCCTGCTTTCTCTTCAGCCTCCATTTACTCCTCTCCCTCCCCGGCATTCCGTGCAAGCCATGAAGGATGGGCTGTTTCTCTGGAGGGGAGGAGGAAAAAAGTGCCTCCCCCAGGGCCCGCTGTGATTTCTTGTGAGTGTTTACAGGATTCATCCTGGCAAAAAGCAAATAGGTGGGGGCTGTGCCAAGGTATGATATCATGGGGCTGATGAACTCCAGGGCTGCTTGGACAGATCAGGGAGAGATAAAAGGGGGAAACTGTCTGATTAGACCAGAGCCCCAGCCAATCACCTTGAGAAGATATATGGAGTAATTTTTTTTTTTTTTTTTGGGGGGAGGAGGCGGGGATAATAAATGCTGTAGACCGGAAACGAAAGGCAAGGCTTTGAGCTACCATAACCAAGCTGGACCTCCTCAGAGCCTGCCAGAATTGCACTACAGGGCATATATTTCAATGACCCAAGGGGGATGCATGTACATGACCAAAATATTGACCTGTTTGCTAGTGATAAAACCAAGCAACCCACTGCTCAGCTGCAGAGCTTCCTGCTGCCTGACACGGCTGTTGATAAAAGCTTTCCTCCATGGGGGGGACTTGTCAAGCAGGGGAGCACGGCAGGTCTTGTGTGCAAAAGCTAAGCATGAAATGTTGCTTTCCTTGCAGCTGCCTTTCCCAGGGGGCCACCAGTGGTTCCCCAAAGCCTGTGTTAGCAAGGAGAGCGTGGTGGGGGAGAGAAGCAGGGACAGGGATGTACAAGCACAGCACTTTCTGGAAAGTGACATCCTGAACCAGAAGATTTTTTTTTTTTAAATACCCTGAAAAGGAGTTTCACTGCTTTGCCCCCACCTCCAGCTAGTGTGTCTTTGCTTCTGCTGTGTTGATGGTGCAAAAAGGCTGCTTCTAGGAGAAACCCCCCCCCATTTCCCAGTGCCACAGAAATACCATATTAACTGGATAGCTTTCCTTGCCCACCATATATCTGCAACTGAACTATTACACTTGTTTTGTATCTTAATATCATAATGCACTAATAATTGCTTCATTGTGGTTTGGGGACTCAAATCAGTAAAATGTAGCTTCCCAATAGCAAAACCAGAAATATTCTTTGTGTCACAGGACTGGCACTAAATTGCCTGTATATAATGTATGTCACCACTGTCCCCAGCATTTCCCAATGACTCGTGTGTTGCGCTCCAAGAGGAATGCTTGGGCTAGCTCAGACACACCAAGACACACACTAAATTATTTGGAGATGGAAAAAAAAAAGCACCTCAAGGACTTCCAGACTGAAAAAAACGTTCAGCCTTCTCTTCCAGCTTTGTCCACATGGAAATTTGCTCTAGTCAACACAAGCCTTTTACTTAGGGTTCATTTGAACTTTTTTTAATTCATTCATTTTTATGATGCCAACAGGAAAAGGAGAAGCCCTAGTCCCCAAGCTCTGCCTAGGTGAATATATAGGGCAAGACCTTGCTTGCCGAGTCCCACAGTGAGAGGAGTGCTTGGATGACCTTATGGCTTTATGTCACCTTTCATGAGGGACCACGGAGACCTAGGACCCCGGTGAAGCCAAGATTGACTGCAGTGCACTGATCAAAATGTATGTTATAGCTCGTGCGTCTGTCTAGGAATTGTTTCTACCAGCCACCCGTGATACATTTGCAGCACCGGTTTTTCAAGGCCTGTAATTACTGAACAGGGCAAGTCCAGTCTGGGTTTCATCATCCAGCTTTGTTTACCACCATCTGCCGAAGGCTGCTCCAGGGCATTGCTGCTGATCCAAGGGTGGCCTATGAGGTGCAATAGTCTCTTACGTGATGGGCTTTTGCTTTGAGTTTGAACCTATTTGCTGCCACTGAAGATTTCTTACAGGAGCATCCCAGCTGAGAGCACAGCCACATTGTGTGAGGCTCAGGCCAGGAAGGTGGGAAGAGGCAACCCATGCTCCAAAGGGTTCAAAAGAGAGGAGAAATGCATGGGAATGTAAGCCCTGTCTTCCCCAGTTTGCAGGTGGGGAGCTAACATGGAGATGCATGAATGGCAGGATGGGCTTCACCCCAATATAGCTGCATATTCATCCATCTCCACTTGTCCTCCAGGTTCCCGCTTGAATCAACAGGAGCAAAACAGCACCTCAGAGGGCAATTTGTCATAGCAGGCTTAGGTGTGATGAAGCAACATCTGTCCATTAGCTCTGTGACAAATGGCTTAGACACAACACCATTTTCAGAGGCATGACCACATGTGTGTGGCCCAAATCCCTGTTGTGGAGCTGAAGGATGCCACCTGAAATATGCCACAAGGTACCTCTTGCGCATCACACTTTCTGTTCTTCCTATGCCAAAAATTTCGTGCTTTGCTGTGCTTGCAGAGCATCTGCTTGTCTTACGAGAGTTCCTACTCAGAGCTCAGCATTTTCCCCAGGCAACTGGGTATTCAGACCAGCTCAACTGAAGGAACATCATGGTGTGAAGTTAAACTGAGCTATGCTATGTTCCTGTGGTTAGAGAATTGTATTACTTACAGGTCGATACTGATTATAGGATGATATTGCTTATAGGGCCCAGGCAGCACAGGCTCAAGGAACTTTACATGATAAACAGTGAAACATCGGCAGCTTCAGATGGTTTTGATCTTTTGTCAGCTCTACGATTATTGATGTGATGCAGCATGTATGTGCCTGCATGTATCACTGCAGACAGTATTATCATGGATAACGCATAGACAAAACATCCTAATATGCAGTTGGAGTGTTAGAGGTTGGGTCAGGCACCAAAGGTGTGGGCTCCTATGTTCCCTAATGCAACAAAGTGTTTCAGGTGCTAGAGAAGTGCTCTAAGAAGCAGGACACTGTCTCCCAGCCCAGAGCAAAGGACCGCGCCACTTTCATGTGGCTCAGTACCCCACACACCAGCATCACCCGTTTTCCCTGGCATACTTGTGGTTGCGAGTCTCAACAGCAGCCTTAGAAAACTTTGGTGTCCTTTCTCTGGTAACCCAAACTAATCACTGGGAAATGACTAACTGGGGTTGGACCTAATCCTGTCTCATCAGCACTCTGTCCTGCAGCTGCAATAGCAAGGAAGGAAAACTGGAGAGGGAAGCCAGAGTAAGCAGCATGTCTGAAAGCCTGGAGGCTTTCCCCTGTGGCTGACCACCTGCAGGCAGCATCTCCCCACCGAGAAGAGAATATCAATGCAGGTGTCACTGTGCCCTGTGAGTTGTCAACAGCTTTTTGTCCAAACTCCACCATGCTTGTGGCCTAGGAGAACATCTGACCAATGTGTGTGGGACAGGAGCGTCCCTTGGCCTTAGCGAGACCCCACAGCAAGACAACAGTGGGACCAGGAGGACATGGGGTTGTGATGGTGGCCCTAGCACACAATGACTGTGCCTCGTGGATGCTGTTGGATGTCACTGGGCAAGGGTAAGCTAATGGACCCAGAAAAGTGGAGATGGCCTCCCGTAGCTCCTGAGTAACCCTTTCCCTGCTGTGACAATTAGGAAAGCTCAGCAGGATATCTGCAGGGGGTTGTGATTTGATTCTGAGCATCCTGAAGGGTTTTGTATGTGGTTTGGTCACAGAGAGAACCCCCTACCCCATCTATGGACAGCTTTATGGGAGTTTACAAGTGATCTGCTTTCTGCTTATTTATATTAATGAACTTCCGAGATTGTATGGGTTATGGAAATCAAACCATGCTGACACGCTTCAGGTCAGCTCCAGCATTTGCCTTTAGGCAGGTGGTCAGCCTGGGGCCTGGAGCCTCTTTCTTCGCAGTGCCCCCTGTCTCCTGGGTGATGACGCAGGAGAGGCACCATCAGAGCCCAGCAGCGTGCTGGGGATAGGAGGTGCTGTCCCATGGCATGAATCAGAATGCAAGGAAGATGTGGGGACCCCAAAAGCACAACTCCCATGATGTTTCCCAATGGAAAACTCTGCCAAATAGATGTTACCATACTCTTGTTTTCTTAAAACTCTATTTTTCCAACAGGAAAATGGTTTATTTCACCCTTAGAAGATTGCACAGGTTGCCAGGCAAAATTGTCTGTATATTCTTCACTTAGGATGAGGATGGGTGGAGGAGACCGAGATTTCATCCTGTCCTGGAGCTGTGGCAGGTTCCTCTTGCCCAAAGGAACGTTTCCTCCCATCCAGTGGTTGGTCCACTTCTGTGGCCTCCCACAAAACATGAGTCTTGCAGAGCACCTTGATTCTTATCTCCACAGGATGCCTTCCTTGGGGCTCTCATTGCAGGATCACCGGCTTGCAGGGTGTTGCAACCTCTCTGGAAGGGGGCCAAGGCATGGACAATCACATACATTTTTAATTAGGAAGATTTTAACTCCTTCTCACACTGCCTGCACTGTCCTATCTCTGCATTTTGTAGCTGTTTCTTCAGCTCTCCAGCTTGCTGTTTGGGACTTCATTCCCCAATCAGCATCACAACAGACCTCTCTGGAGAACAAGTTTGACATCCCACGTGGCTCTTCCATTTTGTAGGTTGCTTCAGTAGCCTTATGGTAACATGTATGATGGGGAAAACCTCCTCATGTGGATGCTGTAAACTTGGGAGTGTGGTGGACATCCATACCCTGCCCAGAATTGCAGAGCTCCCCAACCCACTGTTGTCTATGTTTCCCAGGAGAACGCAATAGGAGGAAATAATCTCCTCAACTAGTTACCTTCCATCCCCCTCTAGTGGTTATGGAGCCAGCTGGGTTTGTGGCGGAGTCAGGGAGGCAGAGAGGAGCAGAGTGTTGCAAAGTAATGGCTTGTTAATGCCTTATTTCATCATTAATGCCATCTGAAGGCCACAAGATTTGTTTTTGCTCAGGTCTGGAGAGACATGTGCTCATGCGACACATCCCTGGCATTGCCAAGCTTCAGTCTGAGCCATGAGCCAGGGTGGTGGAGATAAGGGTCATGCCCTGCAGCTTCTGTTCCTGTTTTCTTTAAAAAATATATACAAATATTTTTTTTAAAAAGTAATTATCTTTTCTCCCTAAAGAAAGAAGCTGAAGAAATGAAACTACAATTGGCTACAAGGCATTAAATCTGTCATCCCCACCCACCCCCATCCCCCGCCTCTGTCTCGAGCCTGTAAGATTATGGGGTTTCAGTTTTATTCATAGGCTGAACCAACTCAAACATGTGGCTGAAAGCCTGGAGAAGAAAGATGTTGTTAATCTGATGCTCTGGCTTCAGTTTCTGATGCTGTCAGCTTCTCGGAGAGTTAAAAATGAGTAGATGAGAATGGAGCTGAGATGGGATAATAAATATCAGGCAAGGACACCCCCCCCTTAGTTTCTCCGTTGTCACCCCAAGAGATATTTCAGAGCTGGTGGTAATCATTGCTGAACAAACATCTGTGTGTACGCATCTCCTTCTTGCTAAATATTTCATGAATGGAGGGAAGGGAGCTCCTCAACATGCAGGAGCTGGGTGGGACACCTGAGGCTTAACACAGGGTCTGTGACTTTTTTTCTCTCTGTGATCCATCAGACCTAGCCTTCAAGCAACCCTGAGCTGGTGGGCTCCATCGGTGTCTCTGCAGGACCATGGCTCCAGCACTTCAGCTGGGGTTGACTTTGAAAGCCAAGCAGCACCCTGGCTTGGTGACAGGGTGGTGGTAGAGGCAGGGGCACGTAGCAATCCTCCAGCTCCTGCCCCCTTGTGTTTTACCACCTGGCAGAAGGTTTTTTTGGGTATCAGGGAGGAGAAACATCCTACCCAGGGCCTGGGGCAGACCTCACTGACATCTTCCCCAGGGCATCTCTGCTGGGATGGCAGCATCCCTACCTCCAGGTGATGGGGTTACCATGAAGGGAAAAGAGCTGCCCTGACTGCACAGCCAGGGAGATGCTGCGGCAAACCCAGCCCTGGAGAAGCACTCCACAGCCAGGTACCCGCACCTCTCCCCATGTCCCCCAGCCCCCTAGTGGGGGCTCCCCTGCCAGCCCTCCTTGGGAACAGCCTGGCTGGTGCTCCTTCCCTGCAGCCATGCCTGCCCTGACCTTTCTCCCAGCACGGGTCTGGGGACCATCGTGATAGCCTGAGCACTAAGACGCCTCTTTTTTTTTTTTTTTTTTTTTCCCCTTTGGAAGTTGGGCAGTTTCCAACATGAGTCACTGTCCGCCTCTTCTCCGTAATTAGCGCGCTGGGAGTTGCAACTATGACTTTGGTGTAGTCTACTAGAATTAATCAAAGCATATCTTACACATTTAAATGCAGTAAAACCATCATCCGGCCAAATCCCTCCTGACTGGCACAGCCCTAGCCCCAGTCCTCTCTCCCTCTGCTCTTTCCTCTTATTTTTTTTTTTTTTTTTGGTGTCTCTTTTATCCTTCCCTTTTAGCACTGTTTCCCACAAATGCTCATAACCTCTTTTCCCCTTAACTTTGGCAGAGCCCTTCTCAGGGAGTTTTATTTTTTGTGCAAGTTTTTCAGCCCATTTCCTTGTGTCCATGAATGTGTCACTGTGGTTGAGTGTTGGGAATTTGGAGCTTTGGGCTTTGTTTGTTTGCTTCACAGGCTTTTGACATCTTAAATAAGAGAACAATTTTACCATTTGACAATAGGAATATAAACAAGTGACCCGCCCTACTGCTTCTTTCAACTCCCCATTAAGGCCTCTTTATTTTTTAATTGGTTTCAGGAGTGACCAAACTTTTTAAGGATCAAAAAATGTGATTTGGGCATTTTTCCCCTCTCTGTTGGCCATCTTGTTGTATAATAGCCATATGGGTGGAAGAGCTCTGTTGCTTTGCTGATGTAAGCTCTGTGCGTGGTGAAGACCATCTCCAAAGTGCTGCCTGGGAATGCACATTGGCAAAGTAGCCCCCTCTCCAGCCTGCTCAGACTGGGCTCAGAGGTGGGATGCTCAGTGGCCACGGTGCTGATGTCTTTTAGAGCAGTCTCGAAGCTGTGTGCTCAGATTGGTCTCAGGAGAGGGGAAACCAGATCTGACAGTGGGGCTCACCATACAAATTTGCTTGACCCTTGTCTTGCTGAGATAAACACTTCAGGTTTAATTCACACAAAGTCCAGCATCATCTTTACTCCACGATTTGCATTTGAGGGCAATGCTTGTCTGGGGAGATGGAGTCAGAGCTGCAGACACCACAGAGTGGTTTTTGTGCTACCTGCCATCACCAGCCCCCTGTGTCAACAAATACCAGAGGGGTAATTTGGCAAACCCAGGGGGCTCTGCAAGGGTAATTTTTGCTTAGTGGTGTGGGTTAGAGGATAAAAACAAGCCCAGAGCCCAGGAGGCTGTGACTGGGGAAGGGCAGGAGGTGAAGGGTCCCAGCAGAGGAAAGCAGTGGGTGCATGCTTCCATGTGTGCATGCTCCCCGCTCCACACAGGCTGGTTAACCTGGACAGGAGAGCAGCCACCACAGGCAGCTTCTCCTGAGCTGCCATTACCACTCTGCTCGGTTTGTGAGCTGCACCACGCTCCCACGGGGGGGGNNNCCTCCGGGCGGGGGGGGGGGGGGGGGGGGGGGATTGCCATGTGCTTCGAACTGCGTGATCCTACATCATGGTAGCCTTTCCTAAGGTCCTGTCGTAGGGCAAGTTGTGCATGGTTGTTAACTAAACAGACTTCTCTGCTTGCTTTCTGTAGCTGGAAAGGACAGGCAAAGCCTCACTATGGTTGTCTGATGTCTTGGACTGGAGACCTCACCTCAAAAAGGCAAGGGCTGCTTGCAAGAGGGAAGCTACAGTCATCTGCTCCCCATCTCAGACATCTCCTATAAGAACTGTGCTCTGTGGGTTAATGGCATAACTATGTTAGAAATGTGTTGAAACAGAATATAGGTTTTCTTTCATGCAGAGAATCGTGCTGCTGAGATAAAAGTCATGCTGCAGAAGAGGCTTGATTTGGGGATTTAGTGGTGCAGGTAGGAATGCTGAAAGCTCGGGATGGGGGGCTGGTCTCCATCCGGTATTTTTCCTTGTAACAATGAAATGTTTCTCTTCTGGAGGTGGAGTACAGATTCCCTTGTCTTTTGACACCCACGGTATCTGCCATAGCTTGAATTCCTCCTGGATGACTGACAAGTTCTTAAAGACAAACTTCAGAGTTGGACTTTTGCATTCCCTCTTCATCTACCCAGCTCTGTTTTCAGTTCTTACAATACATATGGATATATGAGCATTGACTTTTCTATTAGAGAAATTTCAAAAGGTCAAAATACTGATTTGGGATGAATTGAAAATGAAATGTTGGAAATTTCTGGCAAACCAAAGTAATAATAAACCCCCCATGTATTCTTTGTCAGGTGAGATATTTCAGTCAGCCTGAAATGAAATATTTTACTTGGACACTGACTCTTTTATATCATAAAATTAAAAAAAAAAAAAGTCTTTTCTAAGCGAAGTCCTTTCAAAGTCTTAATTTAGAAACTTCTGAAATACACCATCCTGATTTTTTGCCAGATTTTATTGATGTTAAAACCAACCACTCTGTGAAATTTCTGCAAATTTTTGTATTTTTTAAAATATCCCTTTAAAAAATATCACCCACCTCTACTTACTCTGGCTTTCTACAGCATCCCCAAGCCCCAGCCAGCAATCCCCAAATAATTAGCCGCACTCTGCAATCTGGGAGCTGCACATCTGCAAGCCAAATTTCACCTGTAGGTGATTGTCAATAAAGCCAAGGACAGAACTGAGAGTCTAGGAGTTAATGAAGAGGAAGATGGGTTTTGGCACCAATTTGGGAAAACATCTCAGTCCAGCACAGGCCTGTAGCATGTGCTTAGATGCAAGTGTGCGCGTAAGTCCTATTTGGCACATGTTCGAAGTGCTTTCCTGAGTCAAGGCCTTCAGTTTCAAGCTCCTAAAAAGTTTTGGCAAACCATGAAATGTGCTTAAAGACGAGAAATGAAAACACGTCGTAGTTGGCAATAACCTTTCAGTTTTGAGGGATGTTCATTTTATAGGTCAAAGACATATGGGAAAAATTCATACATTTCCCAAATAACAATGCATAGCATTGGGAAAAATTTAATCTGAAACAGCAATGTGGGGTTGGGTCACTAATGAATCTTGGATGCAGTCATCCACATGCTGCAAAACCCGGCTGGAACAGGGCGCCAGCTAGCTAAGGATGGATGCGCCCTGATGGATCGCCAAATGAGATACCACCTGCACCTACAGGCTGGTGGTCCAACCCATGACAACCAGCACAGTGCAAGCGTTGGTTGTCCACGCACTCAGGGTTGAGTGTTGGCCACCTGCGTGTCCCTCACACCTCGTCCAAGGAGGTCCCCAACGGCCAGCTCTTCCAGAGCCAAGATCCAGAGCTCCTCCAGAGCCATCCTGGCAGAGGCAGTGCGCCTGCGAGTGGGAAGTCACTACGTTCCAATGCTTCAAGTGCTCTCCAAAGAGCTTGGCAGTGTGAGCTTGGGGGGAGCCAAAAACATGACAAGGGTGGACAGGCATAGTGTGTGTGTGGGAGGTGCAGAAGTCAGTATGGAGACATGACTGCCTCCTCCAAAGAGAGGGAGGCTGAGCAGTGCCTGGACAGGGTCTTCACAGACTTCCTCCCTTTCTTGTGGGAACCAAACTTGTCCCCCATCCTTGTCCTGGAAGGAGTGAAGCATTGAGTCGAGGCAGGTTGCTCTCCATCACAGTGGATGGGGTTTTGGAAGGAGCCCATCAGAGTTCAGAGCTCTATTCCGCAAGATAACAGGAACATCCCAGCCAGCAGGACTTGGGATTTTGACTATACAAAGGAAACCCCCGCCTCATGATTCGTTATCCCTCCTGCTTGTCATCTGGCTCCATTTCAGATTCAGCATGTAAAAAGCAGTGGAAAGACTACATGAAGGAGCTTGTTTGCACGTCCACTGCATCAGTGACCCCAGAGTGACAGGGCCCTATGGACCCTTTATTTTTATCCTGGGCTGGGACTGCTTTTCAGTTTTGCAAGAGAGTTGGAGGTTGGGGACTGTGTGACTTCCAGGACAGGATGCAAGCCCAGAGCAAAGAACCCACCCTCTGCCATTAGCCAAAATCCACAGCCTAATTTTCCTTCAGGTTCAAGAGTATGTTTGTGTTGGTAGACCAGACAGTCCTGGAGATCCTGGGGGGAATGATACATGCATGAATGTGTTCCAGCCCCATTTCCAAATGTGATAGCCTGAGTAAGGTAGAGTGAGTAGCACTCACAGCTCCTTTTCAACTTCTGAGCCTTTCAAGCACAGCAAAGACCTTAATCTCAACTGGTGCTGCTTTCATTGGGGTATCATACGGGAAAACTCTCTGAAGATCTGCTGTCAGCATGAGGAGATGTCATAGGGTAGATAAGGTGCACATGGCATGTACTTTTGCTGCTGTTATATTTATTCAACCTGCTGGAGGAAGCAGCATGCTCCCACTTAATGCCATCAGTATCACTAGGAGGGAACTAGGCTTAGACCCTGACTTGGACAATGCCAAATTTGTCCTTTTCCCAGTGATCTTCCTTCCATCCCCCCCTCCTCTTCCTCCTCTTCATTGCAGCTGTATCCACACGATGGCACCAACCCACAGGCACTGTCCTTTGCACTGAGCTAGGCTGGGGAGGTGAGGATGACCCAGCCAGGGGAAATTTTTCTAAACAGCCCTGGCGGAGTGGGCTGAAAAAGCAGAGCCAGCTGAGCTGGGTATGACCCTCACCACTTGCATTGGGTGGGAGATGCACCCATTTACTCCTGGTTGGGGAGGATTTATAGGTACTGTTAGCAAGTCCATTATTGATTGTGATGGGCAGTTGTTCATTATATCTCACCAGGGCACAAATAAAAACAGGGGGCTATGCAAGGATTGCAGCAGCTGCTGGCCAGTCATCCACAACAGTTTGTTCCCTGGCCAGGTTAACGCAGGAAGATGTGCACCCCTAGCCTGAAGCTGTCATAAGACTTTGGAGGTGTTGAACTCCACTGCTCAGAAATCACCTGCTGGTTTTGAACTGTCCTGTTTCAGTATGGTTGATGGGAGCTGAGACCCAGTTGAAACGACCAAACATGTTTTTAACTATGTCCCACCCCCGGGATCTGAACCTGCAGCTCCAGGGCAGAAAGTGCATTCAGCTCCAGGAGGGGTCAGGTTGTCCCAGTGGGTTTTTCACAAGCAGCTGTGAAAAGCAGCTCCTCGCTTTCAGCAGGATTTGAGCACCCAAGTCTCTTAACCCGTTTTTGAAACTGGCTGTCTAAATCACCTCCTCCTTGCATGGCAGGAGCCAATTTCTTTTCCCATGCCAGCTGAGCTCTGAAACTTCCCTTGAAACAGGAGAGTGCTGTCAAGATGAGCAAGCATCAAGAACCACCACTGAAAAAGTGCAATAAAAGAATGCAGGATTTGTAAAGCAATAGTAAGGCTGAACCTTTTGGGAGACTCAGAGCTGTCCACAGCAGCGGAGGGCAGAGGGGCTTTGCAGCAAGCACCATTCCTCTCTGGGACATGCAGTTGTCCAAGGAGAAACACAGATGCTTTGCACTTTGGCTCGTGCAGTTTGGTTTGCTCTTTGACACTGAGCTTTAGCTGGACTCTACGATATGAATGAGTGCAAAGAGCAAACCTGAAAGCCAGCTGCATTTTCTGCTTTTTTCTTTGTTTTCTCTTCTCTTTGCTTTCAAAGTAAGCACGTGCATTTCTGACAGTGGGGTTTGGTTTTGCACTTCCCAGCCCCCAGTGTGTCAAATGGGGTGCTGATGCTGTGGGAACACGGGTGGCAGAGCCATTAAAAGCAGTCAGGAGGACTGCTGGTCTGGCGAGAGACAGCTGTCAGGTTTCACATCTCTGCCACTTTTATTTTTCCAGCAGTCCTGACTGGCACTTTGTAAATTGATAAATGGGGCCAGGATACTGGCCAGGATACCAGCTAAAGCTTCCCAAATAGTTTGGGACTCGGGGTAATAAGGAACTGTCCTCTGGTTTTGGGGAATGAAATATCCCTCTTGTTAAAGACAATGTGAGGGGGGGAAAAAAGTCAGCTTGGTGGTACTAAATGAAAATTTATGAGCCAAGCTCTTTGAGGAGGAAGGTAGAGGGAGGCAATGCTTTTGTTTAGAAGTGAAATCATTGGCTTCTTGCCTGACCTTTGGCTTCTCCTGACCCCAATACTAATGAAGGGGAAAGGGTCTGGTCATGTAAACATGTCACAGCATGAGGTTCAGTGGGCTAAGATCTGATTACAGCCCAGCAGAGCTGTACCAGAGGTAGCCGTTCCCAGTGTGCAGTGGTGCTGGGGCCAGAGTCTCCCCATCCTGCCTTGAGTTGCTGCCCCTAAAAGGGCTGGGGATGTGTGCTTCCACCTCCTTTCAGAGAGCTTTTGCCTTTATGTGTCATGCTTTTTCTCACCTAATACCCTAATGTCATCCATTGTGGGGAGGGTTGGGATGTAGGCAGAGGAGACCCCATGCACCGTGTTGCACAGAACAGGGGCTGAAGGGTAGGGCAGGGACACATCCACCGAGAGTTTCAGTCCCACTCATCCCAGATGGTTGTGGCGGTGTACAAAGTGAGAGCTCTGCAGATCTGATGGACATTTTGAAGAATTTCTTGCAAAGGACTAGCAGGAGAGTGTAATTTTTAATAACATAAAATCTTTTCTCAATCCTTTAGTGGGAATACATTACTCCTGCAGCATTTGCAACAAAAATATTGGCATTGTTGATTTAATACTATTTTAATGCAGCATTAATAAGTATGGGCTTACAAAGGCAATGCTGAAGTCCCAGTACAGATAAGCAGAGCTTAGCATAAGTTAAACTATAACCTGAAAGCAACACTTGATATACAGAAAATGGGTCTGAGTTGAAGCCTGAATGAGCCATCCATCTCCACATTGAGGTATTCACGTGTGGTCCTTAAGAGCAGGCAGGCCCTTGCTTACCTTCCTTTCTGTACTGCATGCTAATCCTCTTCTTCCTCTGCACCTCTCTTCCATCATGCTCATGGTTCCTTTTTTGTGGCTGTGGAAGATAGCGCTTAGTGTTGTTTCTCCAGAAGGGACAAATCTCACCCCTCCTCAGCTCACTGCCATAATGTGAGAAGGTTGGGTCTCAAGATTTGATGGATATTTATTTCCCTGCTGTCTTTTAGGTGGTGCAAGTTTCCCCAGTAGTTCACCTTGTCCTTGCACCCTGATGAGACAAGGATGCTCTGTGGTGGCAACTGGTGACTGAAGCACAAGCCCGCACCCTAGTGTGAGCGGGTCATGGACCATCAGGCATCTCCAGCTGTTTCAATGTGCCTAGAGATGCATGGTGGTGGTGCAGGGCTTGATGCCTGGATGTAGGTGATGGGGATCATGCAACCCTGTTGCTGCTGAGCAAGGGGTCACAGGGAGACCTGCCTGCAAGGAGAACGAGCCAGGTAATAACTCATGCAAACATCTCTCCAGCCAACTCCTCTGACTTCATGTATCCTGGGAGAAGAAAAAAGAGGCGGGGGCGGGGGGGGGAAAGGAAATCAATTGCAAGGAAATTGGCTTCCCTTCATGGCCAAGATGTTAAAAATTGAGTGCAGGCACGACCACATCCACCCCTCTCTGGAGTGGAGCAGCAGATGGCGTTCCTGTGCTTGCCTGTCCCCTCCCCATGCAGTGTCTCTCCTGGCAACCTACCTGGGGTGCTTGGAATGCCACAAGACCACCATGAGACCACAAGTCCTTGGCTCACATCACTCCCACCGAACCGCAAGGAGCTGTCTGAGGTCAGATGTCCTCATGCTTCCCAGGAGCATCAGTGCCCACCAGGTACCATAGACTGGTGCCATGTGTCTGTTGGAGGGAAGGTGGCATTTGTGGGGCAGGGTGGTGACCATGGGGTGGAACAGGTGCTGGCCTATTGTCACTGTCTCATAGAGGAAGCTCTGATGCAACCTGATCTGGTGGAGACCAGTGGAGCGGGATAGAGGTGTCCAGGGGAAAGCAATGGAGGAAAACCAGAGCAAATATGGAGGTCAGAGGCCTCATCTTGGATGGATGCTAAAAAGGAGCCAAGGTTGGCAATGTGTGAGGCTCATGCCTGGGTGTGGCAGATGTGTGGCTGGCCCCGTGGATGGGATCTACCAGCTTTGGCATGAGCCACACCAGCGTGGCAAGCGGTGTTGTGTCCATGGAGATCCCTGCCCAGTGTTTTGGGTCCATCACCCTGCCAGAACTTACCGTGTCTGCCGCTTGGATGGAGAGACCCATGCAGCCCCCAGCCTCTGCTGAGCACCCAGAGGGACAAGGAGGAGGAAGATGCTCAGCCAGCAACTCATGCCATGTGTGAGGAAGCAAAGGACTGTTGGAAGGAAAGGGGTCAGGGTCAAAAACCAGCAGTGCAGGTGCTGGAGCTGAGCCCTGGCGCCAGATCCAGGCGGGCCGGGGGATCGTGGCATGAGTTCCCACCTCCCACGGTGCTCCGCGAGCCGCTGTCTCGCGCATCGCCGGGACCATGCCAGCTGGTCCCTCGCCCAGTTCCTGCTGAGTTTCCACCAGATCACTAATTTGGGAAAGCAAGCTGCAGTCTGGCAAGCCACTCTTGAAAGAGGTTTCTGAAATAAGGGATGTTAGGAAATTTCATTATGTATCTTGCGGCCATGTGTGAAGCAGGAACATTTTTTTTTCAAATAAGTACCTGGACAACTCAAAGATGTGATGAACTGCAAATGACCCACGGAGCCCATTGTTTCTAGTAGCTGGTGAAAAAGTCTCAGCAACCGAAGCAGGGATGTCAGACCCGGGTTTAAAACAATGCTGCTTGAAGTGGTGGTGTGAAGCTAGCGGGGGGACAGTCCCCTTCAGCAGCGTGACCCGGTGCGGGGCAGTGGGGGGGACACAACACTGACAATAAGGAAAAACCCAGAGCAAACTGTGCAAGTGCCCAGCCTCAAACTACCTTTGCATGGGAGCAAATTTACACTGGTGTGCCATGCCCTCGAGTGCAGCGCGAGCATGCCAGCATTGCAAAGGCTCAACTGGAAGCACATGCTCCGGCTGTATTCATCATCCAGGCTGTAGTATGGATAAGGGAGGCTAACCCTTCTGTAAGTGTTGGCTGGAGGAAATATGACTTATCTTAAAGAAATGAATCATGTTTCAGCAAATGCTTCCTGCAGAAATATTTTTCTCACAGCCTTTGTTTCAGGTTTTGGCAGATCTGGAGTTGCTGGCGTTAGCAAAAGCTGTCCCTCCCGCCCACTGTTCCTGGGGCTTGAATAGGAAATAAGAAATAAAGGCAGAGGGTACATGGAAGGCTAAATCCATCACCACTTCTGCTCTGCGCTGCAGCAGGATATGAAGCTTAAAGGCAAATTTCAAACGAGATCCCCAGATAAAGCCAAGGAGAGCTGTGTATTGGCTGCTCTTGCAAATGTACCTGTGCTGGACAGTCAGCTTGCAAATCTGCCTTTACAGCCTCATACAAATCCCTGTCAGGTGCTGAGGTTTGTTGGAAACCAGCCCGTAGTTCCTTCTTTCTGTCCTGAAAACTAGCATTTTTGGGAGGAGGAAAGGGCGATTTCTCCTGTTCTTATTTCAGAAAATGTGTGGTCCACCCCAGAANTTTTTTCAAAAAATGGGGGGCCCCCCCCAAAAAAAAAAAAAAAAAAAAAAAGAAAGAAAAAGCTATGTTTTGAGTTGCAAATCAATCCTTATCTCCTTGTTTCCTTCTGCAAAGGCTTTGACAATGTTCTTGTCTGCCTGGAGGGAGAGAGCACCATTTGCAAACACCATCCGGGGTCACAGTTCAAGAGGGGAGGGAGGAAAAAGTCCATCTTGATTCTGGAGTAGTTAAGTTTTTTTTTCTTCCCAAAGGTAGGGGGAGAAAGAAAAGGATTTTTCATGGGAAGGCAATTTCATTCCTCTGCCTGGTAGGCTCACCAATCGTTTTAAAATTGACCCCCAGGGGAATAAGGCCTTTAAAAGCTCCATTTGCTCCCAGTCATTTTACACAGTAACCCAAGCTGAAGTGAAAGATCTTTATTTAAATATGAATTAAGCTCCAACCTTACTCTTTACTGCGTTATTTTCCTTTGAGGTTTACTTTGATATTATTTCAAAGTCTTGAAGCTAACAAAATGCTGGCCAATATTTAAAGTGACAGGAGAGTTCTGGAAAAAGATTTAGGAGGCAACTAAAGTCTTTCAGTGCAGGGCTCTGAAACAAGACAGGAAATCATAAAAGGGCTGAGTGCACTTTACCATGCTCAAAACAAATTCTGAGACTACAAAGGAGAGTGGAATGGCATCAAAACCACAAAAAGCATCAAGATACAGCTGAAAAACCTACATCAGTTTGAATTATTCCATTAAAACATGGGTAAAATCTAGTAATGTATGGTGTTTGCTTCTTAATGGCATTTAGGTGACCAGCTTAGGGCTACTGATTTGCTGCTAGAAGTGGGAGAAAGGGTTAAACATGAAACATAAACTCATGATTTTTAAAGCATTGTGAAGAGCGCATGCCTCAGTGATGAAGGGATGTGTTGTAGAAGAGGGTCTTCTCCTGGGCTTGACCTCTCCTTTCACCTTTCGTGGCTTCCAGTAGTCCATCTGCTGCTGAAGCAGCTGCTGGAAGAGGTCTTGTCTGCCTGAAGAAGATGGAGGAGGGCCCCAAGGGAAGGCTCTGCTCCTCCCAAACCACTGCGCATGTTGGCCAGTCAGGAGGGGCTCAACACGGAGTCCCACAGAAACACTCGTGAAGCTTTCCTGGGGTGGTGGGCATAGCCTCTTGCTGTCTGTAATTGTAATCTCTCCTCTCAAGTGAGTATTTTGAAAGGGATCTCTGAAGTCCAAGCATCCAGAAATCATCTGTGGTTTTTGAGATCCATGTTTGGTTGAATCCAGCAATGAGCAGAGCTCTCATTTAAAACACCTGAGAGCATTTCTGGCCAATGCTGTGAGCAAAACTAGGCAGAACAGGTGGAGGCCACATCCATACTGGAACGAGAGTTGTGCTGTATGGGGGACGACAACCTGCAATGCTTTACTCCTCAAGCCAGGGCAGGTGACATGTGAGATTAGTTTCATCAAAAATCTCAGGCAAGAGTACTTTCACATCACTTGTGATTTTGGGGTACAATTTTTATCCTTATGTTTAACCCTGATAAAGACCGCTGTGTCACTATGCTTCATAACAGCAGTAAGTAGAAGATTTATTGTTACACTGATCATACAGCTGACTGCATATGGGTGCCCCCAAAGGCTCACAGGCTCCCTCTTCTCCCAGGTTTGGGTGGGATGCAAGCTCCCCTAGCCGAAGTCTCAGCGTTGAGATGATGCTAACCAAAATAGACCTGTCTTTGCTGTCACCCTTTGAGGGGGGCTGAATTCGCTGTCCTAGAAACAGTGCCTGGGTGGTCCTGGCCAAGTAAGGATTCCAAGTTTACAAGCATCTCTAGGAAAAATTGTCATCGACCCCCCCCCTTCCCCAATCCCTTGTTACTGTCAGCGTTCCCCAGTTGCATGAAAATGGGGTGGCCTTGGGGGAGACCAGGGAGAAAAGTGATCCCAAAGGATGGGACTCGGGGTTTGGAATTGTTGGGGGTTTTAAATTTTTTTTTAATTTGGTCTGTATCAAGGACTCTAGCTGAAAATGCAAGTGGTAGCTTAAGACTTTTTTCCCTCTTTTGAAAATGGGGGGGGGGGGGGTTTGGTTGTGCTAAGCTGAGCTGGGACTGAGTAAAAAAAATAAAAATAAAAAAAAAAGTCAGTACTCTTTACATCACCACCTCAGTGCTTGGCTTCTTTCCAGTGAATATTTTGCTTTGTTGTTAGCCAGACCACTGCACAAAATAGCATGTGCTGGGTGCTTTCTGTAGCCTTTCATGTATGCAGAGACCAAAACAGTCCAGGCCCAATATTTAGGCAGGCTTCACATGTGCGTGCGTGCGTGCTGCCATGGAGGAGCAACCCTGTTGTTGGGAGCTACCGCCTGCAGCTGAGCCGGCTGCATTAAGGAATTTTTATTTGGTTTCATTCTCTTTTGCACAAGAGAGTGTGTCCCTGCCCTCAGCACATCTCTTCATCTCTCACAGGGCATTGGGATGTCATGCAGGAGTGGGATTGGGAAGGACAAATTCAGTCACCTTGGGAATTAGGGTGAATGGTGTGATAAACGCTATTGAAAAAACCTCCTACGTATGAAAAAGAAAAGTAAATATATCTATGTTATGCCCTGTGCATGACAACACAGCTGCAGTTTTAGGGTCTGGGTTTTACCTTTACGTTGGCCTTTTCCTAACTGACCCACGTTGCTGGCTATGGGCTGCAGCTTACGCAAGATGAATTCATACAAGATGAAAAGCCTTTTCAGCAGCTGATCGAAACACATGTGTCTCTATTCATCAATTCAAATGTGTTTTCTGTTAAAAATCTGTTATCCGGAGAGTTTACAGCTCTAAAATTGTCAAGACTTTTTAGAGTGTTTGATAGTCCTAGTTCTCCCCTCCAGAGCTGAAACCACTCATCCGAGCTCTGTGGCATGGCTGTTTTCTGACTGGCCTGACCAGCTTTTACGGTTACTACTTTTTCTGCCTGAAAAAAAAAAAAAAAGTTGTATCGTATCTCTGGGCTCCAGATTTAGCTCTCCAAAGGCCATTCACCCACAGGAGCCCTGGCTATCTCCCCAGACTCATGGAAAAGGTACCAACGGGTGCTTGCGAGCATTTATTTTCATTACTAGTCTCTGGTGCACTTTGCAGAAAGAGAGAGAGCAAATGCTTTGATCTACCATGACAGGTCCTTAAATGCATGATATTGGAGCATGGGGTTCAGCAGCCCTGACCCTTTATTTAAGGCAGGCACATGGCAGCTATGGCTGCACATCTGACCTGTGGCTTGGGTAGATCTGACCATCTCCTCCTGGTCCTGGTTATGTCCTGGGACAGTGGAGCAGCACAGCAGGCATTTCTGACAAGACATTAGCAAAGCTGAAGTTGGATTTGGGTGCCCATGCTTGGAAAAATGTCACTCCTTGTGGTGAAATCTGTTTGGTGCAATCTGGAGCATCGTTAAAGATTCACAAAATTGCAGAAACTAACACACAAACATGCATTCCCTGAGGAAAAAAAGAATCGGTTTGCTGCATGACATGCTGCATCGCATGACATCTGTTAAATTCACCTTCTTAAATGGTGTTTTTGGCTCTGCTGGTACCAAAAGCCCAGACTGAGATGTCATTTACTTTTAAGAAAGTAAGAGTTTCTAATGGATGTGATGTATTTTACTCTATGCAACTGCGCTTGCTTTAAAATAAACATTTGATGTTCAAGCTCTGAAACTTATCGGGCAATTAATGCATCTGATACACACATGTATGTTCTTAATTTGGCATGTTAAAATGTTTTTCTCTGAAGCTGGTTTAGATGGAATGACATGATTTATTTTTTAATGGCTCTAGACACCACAGCATTGCTTTTTTTTTGTTTCCAGTCAATTATCCTTCACCATCTTTTCTTTCCCCTCCCTAATACATCACTCCCTGCCAATTTCTAAACAGATCTTTCTTACAAAGATCTGTTTTGCCTCTTGCTTTGCAAAGTTGAATTGATAATCCCAACAATGAACATTGAGGCTCCCCAAATGCTTTTGCCAGAGACCTAACCTTTAATCAATCTCTCTCTGTCACCTCGATGTTGCAGCCCAGATGCTCTCAAGCTAACCAGCGTTGTTGTTAATCCAGCAGGGAAAGGGTGTGAGAACAAAAGGTCATTTGGGATAATTTAGCCCCATGTTTCCAGATTCACCAGGATTGTTCTTTAAAGGAATTTTTTAATTTTTTTTTTTTTCCCCCAGAATGAATTCTTCTTAAACATGTTATTTATGACCTGGAAATTGAAACCTGGCTTCAGCATGTGTATGACTGAGGGTCTGACAGGTTTCTGCAGGGTGGTGAAGGAAGGTTAGTGAGCACTAGCAAAGCCCACCAGTGTTTGCTCACAGGGTGGATGGTAAGTAGGAAGGAGGAGCAGATCAGTGACTCTGGGTGACCACTTCTGTAGCGCAACTGGCTTTTGTGGGCTATGCATCTCTTCTGTGAACAATATGCAAAGGCCTCTGCGGGTCATGGGCACAGCCTTTCCATTGCCATGTGCTTGTGCAGCACCTTGCATGGCAGCATGCAGCCCCTCTTCTCATAGAGAAACGGTTGCCCTTAGCATTTCCACCAGCAAGCGTGGTGGAGACCAACTTGCTGTTGATCTGGCTGACGGCAAGCGTGCAGACCAATGGGTCTGACGCATACTGAGGTATGTTGCATCTTGCTTAATAAAGGGCTCTGCTGAAAGCAGAAACCACTCGAGTGGTGCACTGGAGACTGCAGTGCTGAAGAGGTGCACACACACCTCCTCTGCAGCACCTGCAGCCTGAGGAAACCTCCTTAGCCAGGGTGCACATAAATAACCAACTACTCCTGGTATATGCAGGCAGACATCAGCCTGGGCAAGTGACACTCGTACCTTCTGCACCCCCTCACCCACTACCTGGGAAACAGATTTTAGGCAAATTGGGGAGTGTCGAAACATTGCGGGGTGCAAGGAAGCAGCTCAGCTTCTGCTCAGCGCTGTGCAGTCAAGAATGTAAATCTCATACCCCCAGTAGCTGCATGACATCTTTATTTTTATTGGCAAGAGAAGCAGTATACACAGCGACATTGCAGTCTCTTAGCTCGTTAAAAATATCTCAATAAATAAAACAAATAAGCAACATATACACTGGAACAGAAAATGAAAAAAAAAAAACAAAAACAACAAAATGGGGCGGGGGGGTGAGCGGTAGCAAATCATGGAGCAATAAGGAAGAGGTGGTAGAGTGTGGAGGGCAGTCTGTAATCCAGGCTGTACTTGAAACAAATCATGCAGGGAACTGGGGACATGGTGGGCTTTTTTCTTCTTTTCTTTTTTTTTCTGGGAGCCTTGGTCCAGTTTTGCATTACTGTACAAGAAATCAGGTTTTGAATTTTTAAAAATAGACAAAAAAAAACAGCAAAAAAGAATACAGCTAAGGAGAAATAAAATCTGAACCCAAAGATTTCTCATAAATGTATTCCTGAATTAAGATTTTTCAGAAAAAAAAATTAGAAAGAAAACCAAACGCACAGACAGACAGAAACAAAACCCAACAACAACGAACAACCAGGAATGCTTCTCTTTTCTCTTTGGTCAGTCACTTGGGGAGAGGTGTTGCAAAGGTTCAGACTGTTAGCTTTGGTGCTGTTTTCTGCTCAAAGTGGTCCGCAAGAGTTCAGAGCAAGGGAGGTCAAGAGGGGTCTTTTGGACCAGTTTACTTGAGGTTGTTAAGGTTTCAGAAGCTACAAACTTGGATACATCCCAATTCCACTTTAGTCTCAGACACTGGACAGTCTGGAGAGAAGAAAAGAAAAAATAAGAAAAGAAATACACCAAATACAGGACATCTTTCTGAGATATATTGTCTTGCAAGGTCTTTTCCCCTACAAATGAAGGCTGTGGTTCAACCACCTTGATTTCAACCGCGTGTTGGAACCCACCCCTGGTCCCAGCAGCATGGAGGCACATGGTTAATCCAGCAGCTGGGTGATATCCAGTGCACCAAGAGCAGCCTTCACCACCCCTTCAGCAAGTGAAACAGGGAGATTGGATTTTCAGGTGCCTGAGATGGGCTTTAGAAACCCCACCCACAGCAACTCTCAGCTCCTCCTGCAAAATCAGGCAAACCCAGCTGGAAACAAATGTGTTTTCTTTCCACCCAGGGGTAATGCATTTATGGAATAGCTAAGTACATCCAAAAACAGGAAAAAATGAACCTAAACTTAACAATTCCTTTGACTTTTGGATGTATAACCCAAGTTCAGAGTCTGGTAGTGTCACAGCCTTCTTTTGCATTGTACTGTGAAATGGTAAATCCATAGGCAGAAAAAAACGCATCCATCAAAAAGTCCACATGCTGCCAGCAGCATCTCCAACCCCAAGGAGTGTTGTGGTAAAACCCCTGTTTTCCACATGATTCCTGGTGACCCAGCCCTGTGTATTGTCTCTCCTCTGCCCCATGCAGCAACACATGGGGGGAGCCCTGTTACCTGCGAGGTTCCTCTGATCTGCAGCAACCTACTGCTGCCCATTTGTGGGCTGGTGGGACAAACTCTCTGACCCAGCAATGTCCATGGGAGATCCCGAGTAACTTGGGGGAGGGATGGCTTTGCAGGCGAGATGCTGTTTTCTGCCTTCAGAAAGCCACTTCAGCTCATATATCAAAAAGCAGATATAATTATTTCCTCCCACTAAGGAAAGCTTCCATTTAGCTTATTTCCTTTCCTTTCCTTCTCAAAGTTATTAATTATCTAATTACAACCACATTCTGCAGTCGAGCAGTTGACTTGACAGACTGCCCAGGACCACTTAGGAAAGCTTAACTGCTTGGTGTGTATGAGCGGCAGTGGTTTGTGTATGTGTACGTCTGACAGATGACAGGCGAGCCCTTTCCTAATGCTGGTGTTGCCGCAGGCCTAGCCAGAGAGTGACTCAGGAAAGGAAAACAAAATACAGGGAGGAGGAAGATACCATGGAGCGATTTTCTGCTTGAGCCTGGGGACAACCTTTAAGCTCAGTTTCTTTTTTTTTTAAATATTTTCTCCAGCAAGGGGTGGAGGATGCTCACTGCCAGCTACGCGACAAATTGCTGTGCCCTGCTCTTCTCTGAACCTGGCTGCTGTGTAAAACAAGGTGGAATAGGGTGAAAAGCAATACTGAGCTGATCTGTTGCCACTGATTTTTTTAAATCCCACCGAAGACTGGAGAGGTCAGCGCAAAGCTGCTTTTAGAACAAAGCCGGCGATTCGCAAGCTGACAGCTTTAACCAAGCTTTAACCCCGGGTGAGACACCCTGCTCTGGCGGCTGCTGCTGCAGTGCAGGATCTCGTTTCCACCGGTCCTTTCTGGTTTCCAGCAGCTCTTTTGGCTCTGGCCAACTGGAAAAATGGGAATTTCACAGCAGCTCAGTGCTAACAGGGTGTTTTGGCTTCCCCATTAGGGCAAGATGAATGAGTACTGAGCACGGTCTACCCTGTGGACAGCATCGCTGCTGTGCCCCAGGGCTCTGGCATGGCTTTGGCAGGTCCCCTCCTGTGCTCCTAGGGCTTAACCCATCCTTTCCTATCCCACACAGGTCGCCAGGACCAGGGCCATGTTGGGCAGATGGGGCTGCTGTTCAGCCGCCACTTGACTAGTGCCTGGTTACCAGCCCTGGCAGGAGCAGATGATCTGGCAGGCTACTTCCACTGTTATTTTCTGTGATTATCCACTGCACATTAGAGTAGCCTATCTCAGCTGATGGAGCAATATTATGACTAGATACAGAGGTCACCCAAAGGAAGCTGCTATACCTGACCATGAAGGAGTTATTCTCACCACCTTGACATGTACCTGTGTTTCAGTTCACATCATGTAACATTTTGCTGGTTGTTCTTACCATGTATTCTATATAAGATCCACATCAAAGGATAAAACCCACTCATTCACAGACCCAACCTGTCAGCATGAGAGAAGAAGTGCGTAAAATGAGATACTCGCCCCCCCCCCCCCCCCCGCCCACCCCCCCTCCTTCTTCGTTTCTGTG
>VZTL01061736.1:74268-95752 GCA_013400535.1 Scopus umbretta | reverse complement strand
CCATGTGACCTACACCCTTTGTTTCTTGTTCTCTGGACCTTGTGGGATGTTGGATGCTGACTGCTTTTGAAACTATGGCTCTAAGTAGCAATTTTGTAAACACATAAACGGTAATGGAAGGAGGTGGGCATCTGCTTGTTGGATGAGGGACACACTTTGGTGGTGGGATGTGTGGAAACACTTCCATTGCAGGCAGAGAAGTGATGAGATGTGTGATGTCTGCACCCAGCCTGTTCCTCCTCAGTTATCCCCTCCAGGTCACTCAAATAGAGGAGGTCTCTGCTAAAAACCAGATAGCATCCCATGTGGAGCTTTATAAGGTGAGGGGACTTCAGTGGCTTCCCAGTTTACTTAAAAGAGCACTACGTATGTTGGAGAAATTATACTCTGAATCTGGTTTGTGATCCTCATGTCACAAACCTGGTCCTTGCTTGCTGCATGGTTTGGTTCTTCCAGGGGGAGGGAGGATCATCTCCTGGCTGAGAAAGATGCATAATACCCCAGAAAACCTGTGGACTTGTCTATCCTCCTCTCCTACCCAGTGCTGCCACACCACTGTGGCCGGACCCTTCATGGTGGCTGCCTCCTCCTGCTCCTTGTTTTTGGAGAACCCATCTTGAAGTGTCCCAGTAAACCTGGTGCCTTGTGCCTGGGCCCCCAGAAGGGCTGGCTCTGATCTCCCAACTCATCTCACACCAAAAGGGGAAGCACTGCCCCGCTTGTCTTCAGGAGCTATAAAATGAGTCACCAGACCCCTTCTGGCTCTGTTCCCTTTTAAATTATAGAGAGTTTTTCCATAACAATTTTGTGCTTTAATGGACCCTCACAAGGTTGTGCTTCATGTTTATGATCCTTTAATCCCAGAGGGGCTCAGCAAGGCGTTCATTGAAGCCTGCCAAGGCACTCAGTTGGCAGCTACTCCTGTGGCACTTCTCAGCACTGCTCCCATGAGCCAGACCCATCGAGGTTTCCTAATACAGTCCTGCAGGAATGGCTGCAGGTTTCCTATGGCAGCTGAATGACAACATATGGATCTATGGGACTTATTCTTAAAAGAAGCAGCAAAGCCCATACCGGTTTTGATGGGGAAGGGGCAGAGTTTCTTTCTGGCACTAAACTGGTGTGGTAAGACAGCAGGACCTTGCAGAGCTTAGTTTTAATCCCAGCTCACTCACAGATTTGCTATGTAATTATGCTCTCTGCATGAGCCTCAGTTTTTCTTGTAACACAGAATATAGTTGTTTTGCACTGCTATATTGCAGACCCAATGCAGTTTTGGCTATACGGTGAATTGAGGGCTTTCTGCTCTATTTTTTCCTTGCTTTAGGAGCATCACCCAGCCCCATAAAGAGCATTCCCCTGCCCAAGAGCACAGTATGGAAACCATGAGAGCCAAGAGCTGCAGGCTTGACATAAAGCAGCAGCAAGAGCAGAGCCCTGGTTGCAGGAAATTTTGCAGCCAGTCCTGAAATCCGTGCTTATATAGGATTAGGGTGGTTTTGGTTACAAAGGGATTGAAATATTTTCCATAACATGGCCAAGAGTGCAAATGAAATATGAAATGCAGCAAAATCGTTTGGTAGTGGTTTCTTGGTTTTGTTTTTGTTTTTTTAAAGGATGTTTTTTTAACTTCTTTTAAAGTTGGGAATGTAAAAAAATGGTTCTGGGCCTGGGGCCTAGCCTCTCTCCCTCTGCATGGGCTTCAGACAGCCAAAATATCTGCCAGGAAGGTGCCAGCCCACCTTCTTGCCTTATGTTTGGGTCTGGGGACGGGGTCAGGCAGCAAGGAGGGGATGAGGGGTGTGAGTATTGGTGTAGTGCAGCACACGCCAGATGCTTGCCCTGTGCCAGCTGGTACTGATTTCAGCAGTCACCAGGAATTTTATAGACTGTTTCCTCCCCTCTTCGCCTTCAACTCAGGGAAGTAAAAACCAGAGTGGGTTAAAGCCAAGACCCCAGCCCCACTTGGTGGTTCAGTGTGGGGCATGCTGCCGGTGGGCTGACGATGCTGCCTTCAGGCACCTCCAGAGTGGATATGGTTTCTGAACAAGCATCCTTGCTGAATGGAGTTTGAATCTGTAATAATAAATTTCTTATAAGTGAAACAGGTGGTCACCTCACCGACCCCATGCATGGCTGTCCTGGCGGTCCCAGCCTGCTTCTCCATGAGTTCGTGTTGTCCCAGCAGCTCTGCTGCCTTCGGCTCCATCCCTGCCGCTGTATTTTGCCTCCTTTGAAGTCTCCTTCCCCCAGACTGTGCCTGCTCCTTAGGCATCCCCACAACATTCATTTTAATGGGATGTTAACTTCAAAGGCTGCTTTTTTGCAGGCTGTGGAGGTTTGGAGCAGGAAGAGACATTGCTGTGAGGCAGGCTGTCAAGCAGTGTGGCTGCCTGGGGTGAGGAGGTAGGACGCAAGCAGAGCAGGCAGCATTGCTGGGCATGGGTGACAAACGAGCTCTGCGATCTTCCTCCCCAGGGAACAAACCCACATAGAGGAGGCAAGTGTTAAACCAGCCCACGAGAAAGCGCTGAACAAACTCAGCTGGAGATCCCCATTGCCACCGTCTCGAAACTCATCATTCCAAAAATGAGAATAACTACAAGGGATAAATACAGGGAAACATACAAGAAAAGCCTGCTCAGGCTATCACTAGTCCTGGCTGATAATTAAGGCTTTGTTGTGCTAGTTGCTGCACAATAGCTGGTCAGATATTACAAGGACATTACAGTATGAATGAGGAAGGATGAGTCCCCTGTTGAGTTGGATCTGCTTGGAGATAGCACCTGAGTAAGACAGGGCAGAACAAACATGTCAGGCAGTGACCTCTCTGGTTGTTGTTACCCAGATGTGTACCTTCAGGGCTGGAGACCCTCTATATGTTTATAAAGAGGAGGAAAATGTAATGTAGGTGAGTTATTCTGGAATAGTCCAACTGCTGGGTTCAAGCATACTGGGTTACAACACAAAAGGGGACGCTCCTCCTCTAGAAAAATCAATAAAATGTTTCAGTCGGCGCTAAGTAGCAGCTGCCCTTAATATTTTTCAAAATAAATAAATGCGGCTAGTTCGGTTATTGCATTATGTCATACCTCCGGTACGCCCGCCCGCCGCACCAGCGCTGCGTGCGTCCCGCCCCATAGGCATGAGGACAGGGACAGGAAAAAAACAGTGAACAATGCAAAACGTGACTTGGGGCGCACGTGTTGGACCCTGTGCCTTTGGAGAGAAAAGGTCAGCATGGGCTGGTGTGAATTATTGAAATGCCAAAGCCAGCAGCTCCAGAAATTGGGTTGTGCTTTTTCAGATTAGGAAATGCCAAGCTGGAGGGGAGGACGAATCTCAGTGCCTTGACTCTCAGGCCCAAAAGTCTGAATTTGGATTATTTCTGGCTATGAGAGCCCCATCTTAGAATCATAGAATTGTTAAGGTTGGAATAGACCTCTGAGATCATCTAGTCCAACTGTCAACCCAACACCACCATGTCTACTAAACCGTGTCTCAAAGTGCCACATCTACACGGCTTTTGAACACTTCCAGGGATGGTGACTCCACCACCTCCCTGGGCAGCCTATTCCGGTGCTTCACCATTCTTTCAGTAAAGAAATTTTTCCTAATATCCAATCTAAACCTCCCCTGGTGCGACTTGAGGCCATTTCCTCTCATCCTATCACTGTTTACTTGGGCAAAAAGACCAACACCCTCCTCACTACACCCTCCTTTCAGGAAGATATAAAGAACGATAAGGTCTCCTCTCAGCCTCCATATCTCCAAACTAAACAACCCCAGTTCCCTCAGCCGCTCCTCATAAGACTTGTTCTCCAGACCCTTCACCAGCTTTGTTGCCCTTCTCTGGACATGCTCCAGTACCAAAATACTTGTAGTGAGGGACCCAAAACTGAACACAGTATTCGAGGTGCGGCCTCACCAGTGCCGAGTACAGGGGCACGATCACTTCCCTCCTCCTGCTGGCCACACTGTTCCTGATACAAGTCAGGATTCTGTTGGCCTTCTTGGCCACCTGGGCACACTGCTGCCTCATGTTCAGCTGGCTGTCAGCCAGCAGCTGGCTGTCAACCAGCCTGGCTACCAGGACAGTGGGGTGGATACGACCTGTAGCAGGTGACCTGGGCTTCTGAGAGCATCCTGTGCTCCTCTCTTCCCACCCCTGTGAACCAGCTCAACCCCAGATTTGCCAGCCAAAGGGACTGCCATTAAGACCTACATGGCAGCTTGAAGTACAGAAACCTGAGACGCCCAGGAGGATCTTGCTGGGGCCACAGAAATCACCTAACCTGGGGGGGGGTGGTTCATCATCATGGGCAAGATCTCTACACAAGGTGCTCACTGCCAAATACTCCCAATTCAGCCCTTAACCTTGCTCATTCCTGAGTGTGGTGAACCGGGGACCATCATTGCCAGCTGCCTTAGGAACAACTGCTTTCAAAAAGCATATGGCAAGTATCAATCATAATATCCATGGTTAGGTTTGTACACTTTGCCTTCCAGCATCCCGTGGTTTTTTATCTGCTCATAACCTTCTGAAACTTATGCTGCTTGAGCTGAAAACTTTCCATGCCCAACGGCGATTCCTCTTTCTTGTCATTGTTTTTGTTTTCTGGAGCCTAGGCAAAAATGGTCCAGCTGTTTTGGAGCACAGGGAAAGTGGAAAACAGCCTCTCTCCAAAATGCTGAAGGCTTCCCCATGACTGTGTGTTGGAGGCTGGGACAGCAGTGGGTGGAAAGCTGAAAGGCAGCATGCAAATTGACCAGCATGCAAAGCAGCATCCCACCTGGACCTGGAGGAAATTAAGTTTGTTTTGACCTAGTTCTGAGCCTCCCAAAATCGCTTTCCAACTATGCACGGACTGAGTGTTTCTGTGAGCCATATGAAGCAGACCTAAGGCAGGAAGCATGGGGAGTTATTTTGGCTTGGCTTTCATCACAGTGCTGTTAAACTTGCAGCCACTGTGAAGCAGCAGAGATGTGCTAGGGTGGAGGTGAGGTGGTGGCTGCCAGGAGCTGGCTTGGGGCTGGTCTCATGACCAGCACGTTGGGACGTACACAAGCAAACCAGGTATTTGCTACCTGGACGAGGTGAAATGTGTTCCCAGCAGAGTGCTTGGCCAAGTTTAGCAAACCAGTGCGGCTCCTTAACCCTGGGAGGTGGGATGCCTCTTGCCTCCCTCCTGCCTGAAGAAGCACCTGGTGTCATGTATCAAGCTGAAGTTAAGGTATGCCCAAGTGCAGGCTGTGCATGTAGCTTTTCCTCTCTCCTGCCATGCCCACAAATCCCGAGTCCTCCTCTTCACCTGGTGCTGTCCTTCCTCTGCCTGCTTCACCCCAAAACAAGAGCAATTGCTTTATAGCTGAAGGCAGCCCCACTTGTTTCTAGGGTTTGTAGAGAAAATTTTGCTCTATCTGTCAAAACTGAATGTTAGAAAGTGATGTCAGAGTGACACCAGAGAACCTTTCAAAGGCTTTTCAATTCTGCAATTCCTATGCTGAAATTTGTATCAAAAAGGCTAAAACCCAAACCAAAACACATGGGAAATTTCAGCTGAATTCGTCAAATCTTTAGGTATGATGATGGAAACACGGGTCTCAGTTCTGTTTAAGGATGGGCAAACTGTATCTGCACATGTTGTGTTTGTGTTTATGCATGGTTTAATATATGCTCAAATATTTTTACAGCAAAGTCAAAGGAAGAAAGGATGTTCTCTTACGTGTGTAGTGTACATAAAGCTGCACTTGCTGCAGGCATTGGCTGGATCCGTACCAAAGGGATATTCTCAAATTATCTTACTGATTTGTCAGCTGTCCCCAAAGCCAAAAGGGACGGTAGCGTATATTTGAAATTTAAAACATCTTTATGATTGAGATGGAGCAAAAATGCAACTTTGTAGGAAAAATACCGTATTGCTTAGCAGCAGCAGGACCTTTGCGAGCAGGTAAGCACATGTTCTCCTGCATGGAAAAAGCCAGCATGTGGCAACCTCTGAGAAGGTTGGAGAGCCGTATTTTGGAAAGCCATTTCTCAGGGTTCCTGGGTGGGGAAAATGAGATGGCAGCAGTGTGAGGTGGGACACAAATGCTTTGGTCATGTCCTTTGGGCACATCTACCTTGCTGCCCACACATCTGCCTTGCAAACAAGCCCATACTTGCTTGTGCAATGATCCCTGGGAATCCCTAGCTGCAATGCAAGGGGTTGAGGGACCTCTTTCTGAACACAACCAGAGACAAGCAGCAGAGGCAAGGCACAAAGGGGAAACTGAGGCAGAAAGGACCAGCATCTTAAAATAGCATAAATCCCTTGATTTTTAGGGCATTTCCCACCATGAAAGGCTAAAAAGATGGAGCAGGGAATAAATTCCCATCCTCACAGTTGCTTTCTGCCCACCGGGGAGTGCTGGTCCTTGTGGCTGTGGCACAGACCCCTCCATGGGCCCATGGGCTGGGAAAGGAGAGAGCCTGAATGCGTGGCCATCCCTCAAGCAACGGAAAAGGCAGCAGGGCCAGTCTGCAAGGCTTCAGAGGGGAGGAAGCAGCGGAGAAAGGAATTCAGATAATTGTGTACATGCAGCGGGGGGAGAGAGGGCCAAAATCAGATCTAATGCTGCGGGTACGGACAGACTGAAACCAGATACCCTGGCTTGTGTTTTTCTGCCTTTGCTGGTATGAACCCTTATCAACCATCCACTCTTGAAGTCTCCCAGATGAAGGAAAGCCACAATTATGTGCATCTTACAGCTAGGAAACCATTTAAAAACATATCGCTCGCAGTTGTTCATTCCTGAGATGCAGGACTGCCCCCTGCTATCACCAAATGTACCCCTTGCCGTCTAGAGGAAAGCCTCTAATCTAATTTACCCTGGGCTTTTCAGACCTTGGAGGATTTATCTGCCCATGGCTGGTCCAAGGGAAAACATCCTCCCTGTGTCCGGTGGCTCCCCAGTTTGTTATCGGGAACGTAACTAGCTGTTTAATGGGGATGTGGCATAAGAAAAAAGAGAGTTAAGACTTTTCTCCTCCCTCTGAGACTGTTTCTGTCTCCCCAGCCCATTCTGCCCGCTGTCGAGAAAGGTCAATGGCTTCCTCACACCTCACTGTCCAGAAAAAATTGTGGTGATGAAAGATCCTGAGACAACACTGAAAAAAGAAATCAATGGGAGAGCCCAGGCCCTGGTCCCTCCTGCCTGTGTCTTGTCCTGGCCAGAGGAGCAGGACAGAATACACCCACGAGCCCGGGGACCAGACCAGCTGCCAAAAATGGTTCCTCACCCACAGCTGAAATAAATCTGGGGCACCTGTGAGTCCTCCTCTCATAAATAACTACCCACAGCAGAGAGAATTGGATTGATTCAATTTTGTTGAAAAAAATAAGTCTAATGTCAGCAAGCAGCCAATATGGATTGAAATGACTGAATAATCTTGCTTTAAATCCTTTTTTTTTTTTTTTTTTGGTCATTCTGCTGCAGAAAGGCTCATTGGTGCCCATGGCCACCCATCTAATAGACATTATCTATGGACTAGATGTCAGTGCATGCTGTCCTGGAAGATCTGCGAGACCTGTAAGGTGATCAAGTCCAGTTTAACAATGCTGCAATGTATTTGTCACTGTTTATTTTTAATTTTCTTTTCACCAGATTTTTTTGAATTAAAAAAAAAATTAATAAAAATGTAGAAAACTGACATTTTAGAAGTGCACAAGATGCCATTTGCTTGCATGGATCCAGTGCAGTTGACACTGCTCTGTTTACCAGAATGGCCTGCATTCAAAACTGCTTTATTAATCTATAATCTATGGGCTTATCTATTAACATATTAATCTGAAGTTAGTTGACTGCTTTTGACTGCCACATACTTTACTGTTTTGGTATCTATCATGCAGCTGACCTTCTTGCACCCAGTTCATATTTAGAGGTGGAAAATGAGTTTTCCCATTCTTCCAGCTTCAGGTGTACCTCTGCAAGGCTAAACTACCTGCAGCAAAAGAGTTGTCCCTGGTACCAGAGGATGCTGCGACCCTTACAAACAGGTTTAACACCTCTGCATGCTCTGATCTCTATTTTTCCTTAGCTCTTGAAAACCAAGCTGTTGGACTTTCCTTGGGGCTTCAGTTCCTTTCCACTTGAGAAGAGAGACATGCTCACCAAAGAGAGAAGCTGAAGGTCTGGTGCAGCCCCATCCTGGACGTGCAAGATGCCTGCAAGCTTAGAGCTCCTCTGGGAAACCAGCTCTGCCCTGATGTGAATTGGCATAACCCACCCATGCTCATCAACATGACAAAGCTGAGGTGACCTCCATCATACCCAGAAACTTGTGTGCTCAATCACTTTCCATGGAAAAACTTGCTCTTTGGGGCCCCGAAACACCTAGAAAAAGCCACTTCTTCCACAATTTGGCTTGTGGCTGATTGCTCTAGCCCAGATAAAACCAGTCGCCTAGGGCTGGCCTCACGGTAGGGCGGAGAATTGAGAGCTCTTGCAGATCATTTTGCTGTTGGGATGCTCAGGGTTTCTGTGTTATGTCCTGCCTCTCTGCAGCAACCTCGGGGCAGTTATTAATGTTTGCTCCAAGGTGCTGTGTTCCTCCCTTGTCAGAAAATTAAACAAAACAAAACAAAAAAAGCTTTAAACAGGAAGGAGCCCCCTCAAAGGAACATTTCCCCCAGCCCTGCACTCCTCCACAGCCTGAGTACCGGCCTCTGTGGGGCAGTGGGGTTTGTCACAGCTGGAGGAGGAGGTAGGTTTGTGGGAGCCCCTTGTTAACATCTTGGCAGCACATCACTGAAAGCACGGCTAGAAATTGCCAAAAGGCGGAAGCTGCTAATGAGCAGTTGGAGCCGGAAAAAGCAGAGCTGCTTCGACGTCTGAAAGGACCGTCTAAGCTCTGTCCTCAGCTTTGCCCAGCTGCCTTGTGGGTGGCTCAGAAGAACAAGCGCTGGGGGACACCACCACCATCTCCTGACCCACGAAAGGGCAAGTGGCCAGGGAAAGCCAGTGGCTGGGGCAAAGAAGGACAGGAGGAAGCTGGCCACCACCAGTCCTCCCAGCTAACGGAGCAGCGGAGAAAGCCCACTGCTATTTCTTTGGGCTCATCTCCCCTCCCCAGGGTCATTCATGCACAGGCATGGCTTTGCACAAGAATGCTGTGGAATAAAGGAGCAGGGAGAGGGAAAAAGGCAGGGAATGAGATGTTCTTCTTGGGCAGCTCAAGTGAAATATATGGAGTTGGGGAGGAGAGGTAGCACAGATGCACATGCGTCCTTAAACTCTGACTCTGAAGCTGATGAGGCTCATGCTGAGGATGAGGGCCGTTATTTCATGTTTTCCTCTGCCTTGTGAGTCCCCGATCCTTCAGTCTCTGGGTTTCTCAGATCAATACGGGCTTCAGCTGCCAGACCACAAGCAATTCTGGGCACGCACTCAGTTCTCCCTGCCTGAAATGCACACCCACTACCCACTTGGGCTAACTAAAGCAGTGCCAAAGCAATGGAAATATGTTACGTAGAAATCAGGTAAGGAGGGCAAAGTTGTTATGGATGGGCCATGTACTTCTACTGCGATGCTCACAGCAAAAGCCATGTCCAAATCTTATCCTGCACAAATAAAGCTTGCAAACTAAGGCTTAATTTATTTCAGGAGACAGTTGCATGACCTGTTATTACAGCTTAAAGACTTACTCCATCAGCTGGTCTATGACGACTGACCGTGTATCTGCATTAAGCTGTTTGGAAAGTAAAATATATTGGTGTTTAAGACAAATATGTTCTTGTAGGCTGATTGAGACTATTTGGGAGGAAAATATCCATAGGAACATGGTTGTCTTCCTCTTGGAAATATGTGTAGACGGTTGCTTTGGGCAGCTGGCACTGCATGCAGCATGGTGTGCAGCATGCTCTGACAACACTGGCAGCCAGTGTGGAATGTGTCTTCAGTCCCTGTCCATCTCTACAGGGATAAACACAACTAAGATATGAAGTGGGCTGTAAAGATACCCTTTTGGTTCCACCCAATTTTCAAATAGCAAAGAGTATTGGACAAAGAGAAACCTTTTCTCTTCCCTGCTGTGTTCCTGCGAAAATAACACAAATTCTAGGAAAAACACCTTCTCTAAAAATAAATATATACGTCTGCAGCTTTATTCTTTTTCCAAGGGAACTCTTTCGGTCTGGACTGCTCAGCCACCAGTTTCCCCGACCTCCTTATTTTTCCTGTGTACGGCAAGGACTCAGCTGCAGTCTGCAAACCTCACGAGTGGCAGCATCCCTGTGGGTAGCAAGAAGCATTGTTCTCTGGCTCTGGGACTGGGCACTGGCAGATCCTACCCCATGGATGAGACCTTTCTTACCCATTTCCCCACTTTACCTGTCCCTGTCCTGTTTAGATTAGGTACTTTGGGAGCAAGTCTTGCTATGTGCATACATAGCCGAGCAGAAGGAGGAACAGCCTCAGCTTTTTTTCATCAATGCAGCCCAAAGACTCTGTAATACCGTTGACTCCTGAGAGTAAATCAGCAAGTGGATGATAGCGGTCATCCGTTATGACTGATTCAACTACGCAGATTAATGCCAGTGGAATTAATAACAACAACAAAACCCCTGCTTTAAAAGCATATATGGTTTAAACTCCTTCCTTTAAAAAAAAACCAAAAACCAACCAAAAAAACCTGAGTCCACCCACTAAAAAGCAGAGACAGTTTGCATAAAATCAATGGCATTTTGTGGGCTTCTGTGAACAATCCGCAGGACAGGTAAGATTGCCTCACAAAGTCAGGGTACTTTTTAGTGTTTGATACAGTCATTGACAAATAGCAGCTGAAACACCTGTAGGCCAGATGTGCACAGCTGTATGTGTGCCACTGCTGATCAATCTTCAGATTACATCATGCTCCAGATGCCTGACTTCAGAAACGCTTGGAAGGCAGAGCTGGAGTGAGCGAACAGCGAGTTTAGGCATTTCTTTCTTCCTGACAGCAATGTTGTGCCTCCTCTGCATGCAATGCTGAGCCCTTTTTTTGTCACCTTGTCCTGCATGATGCATCCTCAAGGCAAATAGAGGGGAAACTCCAGCCAGCCATTTGGGGAGAGACATTGGCATTCCATAGCCAGGAATAATGCCTATGCATGAATCATGTGCTGGGGAGATGGGCTATGTACCATCCACTTTGTGTTTCTACCACCTGACACCCAAAAAACCATCAACACCCACCTTTGAATTGGTTTATTCTGGTGTTTCTCCACACTGCAACACACAGCACAATTTCACCGTCTCTCTATGGGCCCACATGTGTGTGTCTGTGTGTGTGGAAAAGGAACTGCTGTGAAAGTCAAGTGATTTTAATTTTCAGTGGATTCATTCTCTGCTAGAAGTACAGCACTTGTGCCTATAACACTGGGAAGCGAAATTTTACCTGCTATGAGAGAGACTTGGAGGTGATTGCTGAAAGAAGACACTGGGTTTTTTTGCATTTGGAGTGGGGAAGAGAGTTTTCCCTTTGCTGCATGAAGCTGTGTTTGCTCTTCAAAACTGGCAAATAGATGCTGGGGCAGAGTCCCTGAAACTTGGGGGATTTAATCCTCAGGTTTTGCACTTACGGGTTTTTACAGACCATCACAAAAAGCTCTTAATGTGAAGAAGCAGGATTGCCCCGTTTCCTTCCCCAGTGTGCTCAATGTCACCATGCCCGGGTTTTGGCAGAGCCAGGACTTGCACCCCGGGTGACATTCCCAGACGTTTGCAGAGGAAAGGGTGCTACTTTGGCATTTCCCCCCTAGCATGAGGCAGCGTTTGAAGAATGTGCCCTCGCTCACCGCACCCTGGTCCCCAAAGTCAGTGACCGCAGTCTCTCGGCCCCATCCCAGCAGCATTTCACAGGACGGCAGGTGCAGGTTTTTGATAACCACCCAGACTCTGAGTAACGACAGTGATTCAGTCTATGTGTTACTAATCTCCCAGGACTTTTGGAGGGGATTGTACCAGGCCAGGTCTCCATCTGGGATTAATCAACACAGCTTCATTGAAGTCAAGGGGCCAAATTCTCACTTGGAATAAACCGGCTTAACTCCACTGCAGTCAATAAAGCTACTCTGATCTTTTTTATGGCAAGAATAGTCCAACTCTTTAAAATACGTGGGGTTACAGGGTGTTGCCCTCGTGCAGAGGGAGTTACGATTTTATACGCCAAACAATCCCACTGGGGTGAAATGTACTTGGCATCGAGGAAGGCACTCTGGTGAGTACCAGTGATGTTAACCACACTGTGCTTCAGAGAAAGCCACTGGCTCATGTGCGGAGCGAGGGCAAGCACAGCTTGAGACAGGAGCCCCGCTGCACACTGGGGCAGCTGCGCTTGCCTTTTTCACACCCTGTAAGTGACTGATGCTAACACTGTGCCTCTGGGAATGGCTACAGTGACCTTGAATACATGTGCTGGTAGACCATGGCTTGCTTTGCATTTATTACCTGCTAGTGCCTGGACCCCCTTTCTCTCTGTCTTTAATTAACATAATCCTATGTTAACATGGATGCAAGCCTGGCAAGAGCCATCCTGGGTCCTGCATGTCTCCTGGGCCATTTCTTCCAGCCTTTGCTGCAAGTACCACACTATACAATCCTTCCCATAAACTTTACAGCTTTTGCCTTCCATACAGATGGCGCTACCCATGCTTAAAACCAGCCCTCTAGATTTCAGCCTGAGGACTTTCACCCAGCTGTTGCTTTTTAGTCTAATGAGACCCTTCTTCCTCTGCCTTGGTGTCTACAAGCAGCCCTGCTGCCCCTTCTTCTCTCCCCTAGCTCCTTGCTAGCCTCTTCTCAAGGCTGATGCTCTGTTGCCTGGGGGTGCCCAACACAGCTTTGCATTAGGAGACCTTTGCAGGACAAGTGGCAGGAGGTAAGGTTACTTGCATGGCTAGAAGGGGGTTGCATTTGAATGTTATGCTTCAGTATGGTCTTGTTTGCTTTGCTTCAAACCTCTTGGCTGGCTCAGATCCCACAAATGCTTGAAAGTCTGTGTTGTTTTTTTGGCTGTGTTTGCACATCTAAGGCTGTGGTGGCTACCAGAGGGGCTCCTAATTAAGATAATAGCCAGGCTTTCTGAAGAAGGGTGCAATAACACAGCAGCTGTAGGGAGTAATGTGGCAGCAAATCTCCCTTGGGGCTGATCATGGGTGAAATACTTTATCTTTATTTTTGTGGTTTCTGATGTTGCCATCTTACTTTAAGAGTGTGGTCTCCTGAGGAGATAGCAGTAGCCTGCTGGTCCCTGTCCGGGCACTGAGCAACCATGAATCACTCATTTTTCCAAGACTCATAAGGATAGTATCATTGCTTAGAACTCAGTTTGAGGTTGGCCATCTGCTTTACGGGCTTTCCTGAAACTGTTACGTGGGTGATGCTGGGCAAGCAAGTAACGGGAAGCAGGAGAGGGAGCAATCTTACTCATGACCTCTTTAGCAACATGTTTCCAGCCTGGATGATACTGTGGGCTCCCTAGGATGAGAGCTGCCCAACCCACTGCTCTGCTCCAAGAGCCTGCACTCCCATAACCTAACATCCTGAGGGTTTTATTTTCTTCTGCAATGAGTAACTAATGATCTTTAAAAGTTTTTTTTATATGCATCAGTGAGCTGGGAGTGGACACCAAAGGAGATGTATTCTGCTTGCTATATACCAGCTTTCTATGTTTCTGTTTCATGTTTCTTTTCTATAAATTTTCCATAAATAAGCTATCCTGCAGACACTTCAGAGCTCTCGTCAGTTGTTCACCAGACTTCTGGAGTTTATGGCTTCACAAGAGATAAAACAAAGTTGGTCGCTCCCTTGATGCTGTTTTTCAAAGGGGAACAAACAGTCTCACTCCAGCAAGTTCAAACTCCCGGAGGAAGAAACATGCAAAGATGAAATCTCTGTGCTAAAAGAGCAAAAAAGTCAGCGTGTCCTTAGCTTGTCTGTGTTTTAGTGAAGTATTTAATCACATGCCTAATGTCTAAATGTGTGCTGTTAGCCCTGCTGACTTCAGTGGGGTTTAGCACATGCACTAAGGATGTGCAATGTGCTTTGCTGGATCAAAACAGGCTAGCAAGCTACTACCAAGAACTTGAATTGTATGCAGCATGCACACAGAAACCTAGAAAAAGCTCTGGAAAATTAGTTTACATGGTCTTTTCCAGGCTGTCACTCTGCAAAAGGCAGATGTATGTTTTTTTGCCTGCAGTTGTCAAGGTTTTATGGATTTGAGTGATTAAATGAATGGGTTAAGTCAACACTTTCAACTAAATTACTGTGTGGATGACTCAGCTCAATGCCAGCTGGCTGGACTTGTTTAGGTTTGCCAGCTGCAAGATGGACTTGTTTGAACCTTTAAGTATGAACTCTGCTAGGTTCCCACTGAGCTAAAAACCTATGTTACTATGATACCAATGCAATCTCCTTTCTGGGTGGAGGAAGAGGAGCTCTCTGCATCTATTCAAAACAAAGACTTTGTGCTTTGATTTTGGCAATGCTGCTTGTCTCTGAATTTTGCAAGCTGTTCTAGGATGTGCAGACCAGAGCTAAACTTGACCTCTGATGAATCAGGGGCTTGCTCTGAAGTTGCTGCTGGTAGGCTTCTTGTTTGGCTGGTGCTGAACGGCTGTTCTGCTCTGTATAACTGGGTTTTACATGTAGCTTATGTTTGCAGTACAGCAAAATGTTTCCTTAAGCTTCTTATTCCTCAGGTTAAAACTGCACATGTATGTATGTGAAGTGTGAGGGAGTCTGGATGTTACAGCTAGTAATTAAAGTGGAAACTTTAAAGGCTTAATAAGAAATCAAACTGAATGCAGGTAGGGTATGTGGAAGTATTGATCTGTCTGGAGAAGTGTGTGTGTGCTTCTCCATGCAGTACACGGATCATCTCTGATACCATGTTTAGACTTTAAATATACTGCAGATACGGAGATGCATAGGATGTCTGTAGTGACTTAATTTAAGCACTGTTCACTCCTCTGTGTTTTTTACCAGTTAAAGATGCTTTTGTTTTCTTTTGAAATTTCTGGTTGGCACTCTTAATCAGGCACAGATATGTCTCATCATATCTATATGTATGCTGCACACTTCCCCAACACATGTATGTACCTGTAATACAGCACTTGTCTGTATCAGTAAATATTGGTGTGCATGTATATACATATATGTGATACTGTAAAGCTGGTATTCAGCTTTTGGGGAGCACAACCATAGGGCTACCACTGACAACCAAAGAGATTCTGGTTTTGGAAATCACACCTTGTGGAGAAAGCCTCCTCTTCCACCTGATCCTCAATCCTTAGCAAATGCGGTTAGTTGTATTTCTTACTACATCCTCACTTGAAAAGTATATAGGTTTCTAAGGATCAGCAGTTCCTCAACGTAAAGGCTCCCTAAAACCAGCAATTATTTAAGTCATCATCAATAAATGACTGAATTAAATTAGTTTTTAGGAGATGGGCTCAGGGAGACTGGCTGGTTCTTGTGGCAACACTTTTGCCTTGTAGGTGTAAGAAGTAAGAAATACAAACGGAAAGGAACTCACAGGTTTCCCCTACCTGAATATGAGTGCTGCATCTAGGAAAGATGAAGGCCCTTATCCAGAGCAGTGTGCCTGGCTGGAAGCTAGTCTCTGCAACGTGTCTGAATCTGCAGCCTACTTGAACTGCAGCTAGAAACCTTGCAGCAATGCAAAGTGCTTCTGTCCCTGCGGGACTGGCAGGAAGTCTTTGGAAATCAGCACTCCCCACGTTAAAATAACTCATTTGCTTGTGCCATGCCCACTGCCTGGGGAGGTGTCCTCAGACTGGGGGAGCTGTTGGGCCACACTGGTGTCTTAGAAGTGCATGGAGGCACCCTACAGGAAACTTAACCTGACATCCCACACTATTTGGCTGAATAAAGTGATCTCTGCACTTTCAATACTTATTCATATTTTTAGTTGACTGCATAATCTGGCCCTCTAGAAAGTCCCTTCAGGAGGTCACACAGCTGAAATAATAGCTAATGAATTTTTAAAAATGATTTGGGAGTCATTAAATACTTTCTTCTTCCTTTTCTTCCCTCCCCTCAGTCCCTCTTTGGCAAACACTCCTGGGTTATTCCACTGGAGCGCTTTCCACTCCAGGGCAGGGCATGCTGCAAAAGCATCTTGATGTGTATGAAGGAAGGACCTACATTCATCTCCAAGTTGCATGCTGCCCCAAAGTAGGTAGGGCTGGAATAAGAAAGCTAGCTGAAGTGTACCATATCACAGCAGCTCCAGAGACTAAGGAAAACTGTTGGCATTGCTTTTTCTTCTAGAGATGTCCCTACTCTGTTCCCATCACATTGCTTGGCTGTTTCATCTCTGGTTATGGAATGGTCTTAAATCCAGGGGATAGGGCTCTTGGACTTCTCCAGTATTAAACCATCCAAACTATTTCCAACTATGCTCCGTTAAAGAAAGGAGCTGAGTTTATTCCTTATGGCAGAACTGTGCCTGGTTACACAAGCTAGGCTTTAACTGCAGAAATTAGTGATTTGTATCTGTTCTGGGGGAATCTGCCCCCCTCTTCCATGTCTGCAAAGATCCTCCCATGTGCATGGGCTGTGGATAAGATGCTTAGCTTTTGGGGATTCACTGCCTGGCCAGAGGATCACCTCTGATGAGATCCATTCAAGTCATCTTGTTGGCTGAGGATTGTTCCTAGGCACAAGAGAGTCAAGGGAATGCTTGTGGGCTGCCTGTCCAGGAAAGGCAGCTGTAGTCTAATCCAGGGACCAGAAATGTCTATGAAGATGTCCTGCTACAGCTGTGGCAGGCTATGTAAGGACTGCTCTGAACCAGCTTGTGTCTTCTCCTGGACTTCCAGCTGTGTACTTCAAACCTGAAAATGTTGCTTTATTCAGGACTTAAGACCAGCTTATGTTGGTTTTGTATATTATGGATTAAGGTTTTTCCAAGAGATTCAAAGAGTAACTAAATAATAAAGGCATGAGCATAGGCTGGTATTCTCAAAAGGATTGAGGAAATTTAGTGTCCTTCAAAAAAAAAAACCAAACCAACCAACCAACCAAACAAAAAAACCAAACCCCCCAAAAAACCACAAACCCAAAACTCTCAGCTCTGGAGGTCCCCTAAATCTCTTTGGCCTCACCTCTCAACTCCAGTCTGTTCATCAGACCCTATCACTTCCCTAATAACAGATCAGAGGAAGGTAGTCTTGGCTGTTTGAAGGCCAAGTTTGGTGTGATGCTCCTGTGTGGGAAGTGAGTATGCACACACAGTGAAGGTGAAATAATTTTATGCTTCAGCTCAGTGGAGTTTGACCATGTTAGTTCTCTCCTTTGGTTGCCTCCAAAACAGGCTGGCTGCCTGCTGGGTGGGGAGCTGCAAAACCATCAGGGTGAATTTTGAGCTACCTCGGGTTCAGTAGCAGATAGAGAACTGGGGATCCCTGGCTGCAGGTGGGGAGCTGAGCACCTACTGCTCCTGTGGGAGAGCTGGTGGGGGCTTCAGCTCAACTTTGGGTTAAGGTTGGAACCAGGGTGGGAGACAAGGTGGGGAAGCGTTCCCAGTACCCTACTGCTAGTCTGTGGGAACCTTGTTTACATCTTTTTCTCCTTCCCTGTTTTTTGTACCCCTGGAGGATGTGCAGGTATGAAAAGACTGTTGCTGGCTCCTGGGAGTGTTTCTGTCTCCAACCTGTGTCTTTTTTTGACCCTGATGCTCATGGCAGGTCTGGCTGCTCCCCCTTCATCCCAGTCATTGCACCTGCAACATCCATGTGATGCAGTGCCCTGCTGTCTGCACAGCAAAGTGGAGATCCCCACTGGGAACAGGCTTCTCACGTTAGCATGGTGCCTGGCCAGTCTCAGCATCCCTTTGTGATAAATATCAGCCCAAGCTGCTCATTCTACCCGTGCCTCTTCCTTGGACTCCAAGGCCCTCTGCTTCCTCTGCTGTCATTCTACTGGGCTCCTTCTGGTCTGCTCCTCCTTCTTCTCCCTCAACTCCCTTTGCTCCCTGTGTGCTTTGCTCTATCTTTTGTCTCTGCCAAGATGAGAGGATAGAAGATGATCCCAGCTCTTGGTTCACATTCCCCCAGCTTTGTGTTGTGCCTTCTTCCAGTTTTGGGCCCTTGCTGTCTGTCAGGCTCATTACCAGCAACTGACAGGGAGATGTGTGTGAGCACATGTGCTCCTGGCAGCTCTCTGTAGTCTTGCTGATTGCACTTCTTAAGTGCACAAAGCTTCAAAAGCAACATGAAATTCTCCCATGTAATCAGTGTGGGTTTGTTCTGCCTCGGAGGAAGCTGATGCTTAAATCCCCTCTACTTCCCAGGGGCTCCCTCCCACTACCAGGCATCATCTGTTATAGTTACACTGCAAAAAGGGACTAGCTCTCCCAAGATCCTATCCTACTTCTCAGGAGGGGCTGTGGCATGGAGAAGAACCCTGCAGTTTCATGTCTGTCTGTAGCAAGCAAATGCCAGTGTGTTAGGATCTATAGCAAAGGGGGAAAAGAGATGAAAGTACAGAAACACATATTTGAAAATGGCTATAATTTGGGAACACTGTTGGCTCATAGCACCTGTAATGCAAAAATCTTGATGTTTTCTGCTTTTCCTTCTGTACCAAAACCTCATGTTGCCATGCCTAGCCGTACTTTATTAAAGCCCCATGTATCTTTTAAAATGGTATTAACAGAGCATGTCACATCTTAATTAATGTAGTATTTTAAATAGGGTATGATTTTAGTCTTCAGACTTTAGGTGGAAAAGCTTGAACACATGATCTCTGAAGAGCTCAAAACTAGCAAAAAGAACTTGAAGTACGGTCTCTGAAATCCCATCTCAGTTCACATTTGATGCAGGGGGCTGGCAACAGCCTGGGAATCAGGAGGAACCAGGGGCACAGGCTGTTCAAAGCTGCAGAAACACAAGAGGGCTTTCACAGGTAGGTGAAGAGAAATGCTGCAGGTATCAGCATGATTTTTGATGAAGAAATTCAGTCTTGCATTCAACAGTGGTTATCACTGTTGTACAAAAGGGGGTGGGGGGAGGAGGAAGGTTGCATCCCTGATGTAGGGAGCCAGGGGAGGAAAATTAGTCCGAGAGGTGTTTAGGTCTGAATTATTATCCAGCAACACCATGCTGGCAGTTCTGTCTTTACCCTGAGTTTTGCATCTGTGTTCTGACCTTAATGGTGATTTCTTTTGTGTTTTTTTTGTTTTGTTTTTTGTTTTTTTAAATGCATCCCCATCTCAACACACTCTCTGGTGGCTTGTGAATCACAGCACTGCTGATTTAAAGCCTGCCTAAATATTTAAGAAAAGTCTGCTTTATACTGTAAATGCTTGCTCATCAGTTTTCCTTTTAATCATTGCAACTGTTGGGACCCTAAAGCTCCTTTGCCCTCCCTGGTCACTTTGCATGGCTTTTTAGCAATTCTGCTTTAACTGGAGATCTTGGGATGGCTCTGGCCCAAGTGAACTCCTCAAGATCCTTGTGCAGTATTCTCCTGGTGGTACCCTGAGATCAACAGATGCTGGCCTTTCTCAACTCCCACTCAGTGCCTCAAATCCCAGGGAAAGCTCTCCTTCCGCTGCTACACCCTGTGCTTTGAAGACAAAAATAATTCAACAAGATCTTGGGGGTTTGTATGGTTCAGCTGCTGTCAGAAATTCACAGGGGTTTCCAAAGCTGAGATAAGGACACCTCCATGCACAGCCTGCTCTGTGTCCTCAGTGCCAGCCCTCTGCAGGGCTTTGGCAACCGTGATGCATGCATACCCTGCCTGCCTGGTAAGAGTTGCCTGCCTGTGGTAAAGTTAATTCTCTTGCGAATGCTCCTGTCTAATTGTATATGATGCCTGTTTGCAATTATGCATTAAGCTTTTCCTGAGTTACACAGCTGAGGGGTCCCTTGCCTTCAGCCTGGTGCTTCTAGCCCCCAAAAAGCAGCAACCAAACAGCCTGTAGGTAAATAATTTGGGACTATAATGGGTATGTCAAGTCCATGCAACACTGAGGAGAGCCTGGATGCAAAAAGCTCTCCCACACAAAGTGGGAGCTGGTGCCTGTTGAACCAGAATCTTACTATTGACTTCAGTGGGAGCATAGTTTGAGCTGTATTNGGAATTTTTTTATCTTTTTTTTTATTTTTTTTTTTTTTTTTTTTTTGTGCTGCGGCTGTGCAGCCTCCCTCCACTTGTTTGGAAAGTTGTTGCTCACATTGTGCTGCCTGGAGCAGTTCCCAGAGAGCAGCACGTGCACGCTATGCTTTCTTCATTATCTGTTCTGCTAATGCATGCACCTACCTCTGCCTTCCATGTCTGCTGCTTTTTCCTTTTCCCCTTCTTTAGATCACTTGCTTTGGGTCACTTTTTTCTTGGTACTAACTAACTCCACTGCAGGGTTTTCCAGACTTGTTGTTTTTCTGACTCTGGAGGGATGTTTTGTTGTCATTTATTTGTTTTGCTGGCCAGAATACAAAAGGCTAAACAGTTTGGAGAATTTTACTCTGTATTTACTGCCGAGGTAAGTTTCTAAATCAACAGTAGGTTGTGTATTGGAGTGACTCACAGAGCTACTTAACCTTTTTCCTTCCGTTTTGTGTCTCTCCAAATCTGAAGTGCACATCTGCAATTTAGATTGCTGAAATGAGAAGCTGTGAAATACATATAAATTGCTGTAGATAGGCTGCTCAGCCTGGGCCTGGGGCAGAGCTGGTTTCCATGTGGCAGTGGTTGGATCCTGCTGGGATGCAAAACCAACCTAAAAATACAGGGTACTGAGAGGGTGTTCTGTGCCATGGGGGGACAACTATCAAGGAGGATGGGCTGGCCTGGAGGCATGGGGCTGGGCAGAATAAACCAGTCTGGTTGCATGTGGATCCCTTCTCTACATGCACTATTTATAGGAAGGTTCTGCCTCACAGGGAGGGTACAAGGTACAAGGTGGACAGGCAACAGGCATGCAAAGGAAAAGTATTAGCATTTGCTTTTCAGAGGGGAAAATAAGGCACCATCCATCAACCAAAACTGTATGCGCAAGCTGGGCCTGAATCAGGAGTAGGTTCAGCCTGGCTCCTTCATTTAGGTCACAGTGGAGATGAGTGTCCCAAGGATGGGTTATGGGTGCAAGAAGGTCAAAGCCTGCTGGCCCCATCACACCAAATAGTATGCAACAATGAAGGAAAAGAGCTGCTGTCCATACAATTACCTCAGAGGCTCTGATAAAAGGACTGCACCAATAGGGGACTTCATCTGTCTGGCCAAAGCAGAGCCAGCCCCAACATCCCATGGCACTTGGGGCACAGGTGTGCACAGCCCCAACCAAAAATAGCAGTGTGAAATGGGCTGGAGATGAACACAGCAGATGGGAGCAAGTATGGAGGCTCCTTCATCAACTACCATCTCTGCAGAGGCTCCCAATTTGCTCTCCTGCAAAACACCCCCTTTCCTAGCAGCCAACTGTATAGTTACA
>VZTL01061736.1:56170-74237 GCA_013400535.1 Scopus umbretta | reverse complement strand
TTACCACCCCCCCCCCCCCCCCCCCCCGACTTTTCCCTAGCAGCAAGGCAGGGGTGAGACATCTCCACTCACAAACTGCAACCAAAACCTCACATTTCTTCTATTCAGCAGCTCTTGGTGATTCTCTAAGAAATTTATGGAACAGCCATATCTTGGGTTTTGTCCACCTCACCTCCCTAACCAGATATCTTGATTATGGTCCTGAAAGCTCTCCTGTTCTGTTTTCAGGTGTCTCAGCTTAAAATGCAGCTTTTGAGCAGGAGCTGGAGTTCAGTCCCTCAGTGAAGGGTAGATGTGTTCTTGCAGACCTGTGGGTACCAGCAGCCAGGAGTGATGCTCATTGCATCCTGTGCCTGCACAGTGTTTGAGCTGCTTGGTAGGAATGGGCTGCATCCCAGCAGGGGTTTGTCACACTGGTACAGCCTGATCCATTTAGTTGCTATTATGTATTACAGGTTGTGATGTCAAAATATATTGCTTTTTCAGGGTGCAACCTGCTGCTCCTAGCTGTCAGCCCACAATGTCTTTTGTAGTCATGTACAAGGTATCTGCACCTACCATGCTGCAGAGTGGCATGCCATGGTTGTAGGATTAGGACCTCCCTGCAAGGGGGCCTGGGAGGCTTGAGAGAAGTCTTTATTGTTTTTAGACTGCAAATTATCTTGCTTTTGAAGCCTGTCAGTTCTATGAGGCTTTCACTCATAGGACTGCACTGCGTAATGTGCTTGAAGTAGTCTTTTAAAATTGTGGTAGTTTATTGAAGTGGCTGTTGATAAAGGAGTGGAGTAAACCTGTACTTGTTTTGTTTGGAGCTAATCTAAAATCTCCTATTAAGATGAGGACAGTACAGCTTTAATCATACACATAGAAAAACACACAAGAGAAAGTAATGAGACTTTTAAAAACCAGTTTTTCTATATAGAAAGAGTATGTTGACAACTGCCTGAGCATCAGCTGGTCGATGTGAATGAAAAACATTATTTCCAAGAATCTGAGCTACAGCACTTGAAGTGTACTTGTCTGTGCCTGATGCAAAGATCTGCCAAATGCTTTTGATCAGTAACTGCTGTGCAGTGTCAGTGAATACTGCTCAGAGCATCCCCCTTGCAAGGCAAAATGTTTCACCTTGAATTAATTGGCTGGCAAAGCAGCAGGCAGCTGTGACTGCAATGGGGTTGAAGTGCTTCTGATGCCATTTGGCATTCTGACCCTAAATTAAATAGTCTGGGAGACTGTCCTGATGATCACCACTGTGGGATGTGTTTAGTGCAAAACTCGTGTCTTCCTTGCTTTGTGCAGTGAGGCAGCTCCTGGCTGCTCCCAGATAAGCTGCATGCTCCCTGTTAAACATATGTGAGATATGCCCCTTGGATGCAACCTCAGACCTGCCTTACTCTTTAATATAGTGTATCCTGCCCTCTAGTGCCAGCAGACACTGAGTCAGCAAGAGCCCAGGAGCAAGCTGTGCTGTGCTCCTGTGACTTTCCACCTTTTTCATCAAACAGATGTCTTTGAGCCTGGCAAACTGCTAATTATGGGGCTACTAGGATAGGGAGAGCTGCTAACTATGTTTGTGCATCATCAGGATGTTTGTGCAATACTTTGGGGACTGGGTACCTCAAAATGGCTTTGGAGCAAGCACAGCCCCTTGGAAGTACCTTTTGGAGAAGTTTTTCAAGGAAAATGAGCTTTATAATGGAAACAAGAATACACGTGGCAGGATATGTGAAAGAGGGCTTTGAAGGTCAGAAGGTTGTTTCACTGAGTAGCTTAAAAATAAATCTTGAAGCCTGGGGAGTGCTTGGTTGCCATGTAGGGGACAGATAGAGCAGGGATAACACCTGGAAACAGGTCTCTTCTCCTAAAGAAAAGGAATAAAAACTTTCTGTTTTAAAAAGAAATCTGAAAGCCTTTCATTTTATTACCCACTCTGCTGGGAGGGGAGCAGAGGTTTCCCGCATGCATTGCCTGGGACTCAGGGGAGTGCTCCCAGTGGGTATCTGCTGCAAGCTGGGCACATCCCATCAGTGCTCCCTGAAGCTCCTCCATGCTCATCACATGTCCCTCCCTCCTCCTGACGTGTCCCTTCCCTTCTGCTATTTTTAAGACCCCACCAGGCAAAAGCGTCAAGATTTGCAATGCAAGGGCACAGGCCGGGGTGGGTTGGTCCTGGCTGCAGAGCTGTGCGTGCCTCCAGCCGGGTGGGATTGGACCCACTGGGGTTTTTGCACAATTTCCTGGGTTATTTCAAGCTGTCGGGAAGGTCCAGCCACAGGACTGCTGCTGGGGCCATGAATGGGAGGGGCGGGTGGACTTTTTTATACGCAAGCAAGGCTGCAGAAAATGGAAAAACAGTTTTGTATAAACTGCTCTCCTCCTCTCCTGTCCCCTTGTCTTGGATCAGAAATGCTGGAGGTTGGGGAAATGGGACACACACACACACACACACACACAACCAACACAACACAAACCCCAAGAGGTCACCCATAGTTTTCCTCTGATGCACAGTGGAGTGTGAGTTGCTGGCGTAGCTGTTAGGGTGGGTTTGTTTCTTTAAGGTGTCTCCCAGAGGGAGGATCAGCAAAATGCAATGTGGCAGCTATGGTAACTCCTCTTGGCTTTCAGCACAGCCGTTGCTGATCACACAACTTGCTAGTGAAGAAGGTACAGCTGTCCAGGCCTTGGCAGGGATCCCCACCCACTGCTTGCTGCCAAATGCTGTTTTTCTTTTTCTTTTTTTTTTTTTTTTTTAAATTAGTTTCCTAAGAAAATGAAAATGGGATGAACATCCTTATCTGCCTCTCAGCCCCATCTGATGCCTTCTGGACCTGCTGGAGTAAAGCCTGATGGTGCTACATCCCTACGTGGTGCTGGGCTGTTGGCAGCCAGGAAGGTGGAGAGCCCAAATTCGAGGGCTCCTTTCCTGCTGTGAGATGCTGGGGCTGGAAGGGCGGACCAGGGTTAAATGCTGGGGTCCCAGCAGTGCCTGTGAAGGGCTGAGTGCTTGGGCTGGAGCTGTGTTCAGGGATGGTTTGCCTTTCCTGGTGTCAGCATCTCCATGCCATGGCCAGCTCACATGCACAGCTGCAAGAACTGAACCAGCTGGAAGCTGTGAGCTTGCTTGGGGGCAAAAGCCCTGCTGTGTGTTGCACCACTGGGCCAACAACTTTTCCCAAGTCATCTCCCACAGACTGTGCCACAGCTGCAGAGCTGCAGGTGTCTCACTGACCATGTTTGCACCTACAAAGCACAATGGAGCAACTCAAAACTCACCTGTGCCCCATATAGTCCCAGCAACTGAATCCCCTGCGAAACTTTAGGCATTGTGTCCTGGCCTGGGCTCCCTGCAAGAGGTCCAGGAAGCTTTCCTCTCCTCTTTCTCTTTGCATCCACCATGGCAGTGTTTGTCCTTGCCTTCCAAAGCACGTTTGGGCTATGCTGGCCTTTCTCCCATGGAAAAGGACTGTGCCAAGCTCCAGGGCATGATTGACACCACCCCATTCTCAGGAGCCTGCCCCATGCTTGCTGCCCGCACTGCTGCAGGGCTGCTGCACTAGGAGGTCCTGCCAGCCCCAAGGGACAAGTCAGTTTTACCAACAGCACACGCAAACACCCTTTGCGGAGGGTGCAGTTTGGAGGGCCACTTTAAAATGCAGTGTTAAGATGAGCTTGTACTGGGATGCTCAGCATAGGGTGCTGTAGCTTGCAGAGCCAAGCTGCATATTTGTATGCCATGGGAAAGCTTGCATGGAATTGTTCCCTGGAGTTCTCCAAGCTTCTTTGTCAGGCTAGGTCTGCTGGTGTGGCATAGCAGAAATGATGGAAAAGCACCTCATTTTGAAATATTTTGGCTGCGTGAGCGATTTTAAGGATGTACCTGGAATAAAGAAGAGCTGAAGGGCAGAGTGGTTGGTGCAGTGGATGAGTAATTTAAGGGGGGAGCCTGTGGATTTCCTATCTAGAAAGAGGTTTTGTATGTTAAAACAATGCAAATGTTGCTAGAGCTGTGTGAGAACTTCTGTAGTAGTGTTTAAATAAAAGGTTAAGAACAGCCAGCACTGGGGAGCAAAAATACATTGCAACTGATTTGTATGGCTGGTGAAATTATGGCATTAGGAAATAGCACCAAACATGCTATAAACAGGGGGTTTATTTTCTGTAGGAGCAGGGATGAGAGGGCAGATTTAAAATGTACTCAGGACTTGAACGCATCCTGATTAGGTTTTATGTAGTACTCTTAAAAACCTTTCTAATTACAGCAGAAAATGAGGTAACAATGATATATTTGAGAACAATAAACCAGTATCAAAAAAGGGAAATATATTTGAAGACTGTCACTTTTCAAGCCAGGTATTTCTCTTTCATTCTGACATAATTCACAGCTAAGAAATAGCTCCAATTTTCAAAGCCATGTCTGTTTCCCTTCAGCTCCTCAACCACTTTAAAATATTTACCTTTTGCCACCCACTGAGAGGGAAAGTATTGCTTGATTTACAAAATAACAGCGCTTAAAATCTTCAGATTTAAGTCAATCCTACTGAAAATTGGCATGTTTTGAGCTCCCAATCCATGGGTGAGAATCCTCAGCCCTCTGGGCATATGGCATTCATTGGCTGGAGATAACTGTGATTATATTTTTAGGGTGACAGGGTCTTCTTATGGCACTCTCCACCACTGATTTCCCTGGCACGAACATGTAAAGCAGTGGTGAGTTACTCCTTTGTGTGCATTAAGTTATCACAAGGAATATTGATTGCTAGGTTGTGTTTTCAACACATCTGAGGGGATCGCTGGAAAGGGATGCCCTGATTTCCCTAGCTGTGAATTGGGAGCTCAAAACATGCTGATTTCTGATAGGACTGAGTTAGATCTGAAAATTTTACTTTTAAGTGCTGTTATTTTGTAAATCAGGCAATACTTTAACTCTCGGTGGGTGGCAAGGGAGTTCAAAACCTGGTGCTCTGAACCACCTTTCTGCATCAAAACCCAAGGGCTCACCACTCCTTTATGGGGAAAGTGGTGAGAAAGCAGACACTCATCTGTGTGCCAGCTCCCCTCCAACAGCGAACACTTCAGACCCATACAGTATAAAAGAGATATTATTTAGTGCTGGTAATAACAGGAATCTATTAAACAGCCCTTCTCATGCAAAGGATGAAAAACCTCTTGCAAAATATCTGGTTGTTCAGTGCATAAAACCCCACCGAGCTGGAAGAGAGCTTTGAACGGGGAGATTGCAGGGTTGTGCCTGAAGCATCATGCTTGCAATTAAAGACAGCAAAAAGGGCTCAGTAATATTAGAAATTTCCTGAGCTTGTCAGGCAAAATAATAAATTTCTTTAACAGATGCAGAATATCCATCTTATCCAATATATAAAAATACATATTAATATGTTGTATGCATGCTTCTTTTTTAAGACAATATTATCTCATCTGGCCTGCCTTTGTCATGTAGTTTTATGCCCTGGTATCTTACTGGGAAGTTTCTATGGTGGTGATTCCCTGGTGTTCCCAGAGGTGCTGCCATAACCAAAAACTCTCTGGTTCCATGCAGATGCTCTTGCATGTGCTCAATTCCTGCCACCCGTCCCATGCTGTGGCACCCACTGATGTCTGGTGTGCCACAGCCTGCTGGGCAAGCTCGCCTGTACGTTTGGGGGAAGAAAGGCTTGAGGTCACAAGAATTGGCGAGACGTTCCCGTGGTATGAAATTTGGTGTGTATGTGGCATGGAGGTGATGCTAGGCATCCCAGTGGGAAGCATGCAAGAGGGACAAGGAGACAGGTGCTCAGTTTCAACACCCTAAACAGCTATTTTCCTTATCTTAACTCATTTGATCGACAGTCTGATTGTGCCCCAGATGCTTTTCTCTTGGGAGCCCTGCTGTGTCCGTTGCAATGCTGGTACGAGGGTGTATCGCTCGCATCCGACAATGTGCTCCTGGGAAGGACGACACCCTGCTCTGCCCCTGCTCTCTGGATGGGTGACATTGCCAAGCACCCATGGATGCTGGGGCTCCTCCGGGGTCATGCCGTGTGTGCAACTTGGCCTGCAGCACCTTTTTCCTCCAGGGTCTTTGCTCTGAATGCCCAAGTAGGAGTCTATAGCTTTTTCTTAAACGGGCAGCAGTTATTTAAGTGCTGTTATATATATGTTGCCCTTGGCAGAGGTGCACAGCAGGTGTAAGTGGGATGGAGCTGTTTAGATGTCGAAAGGAAAGCAGTGAAATGCAGAGGACCAGCAACAAAACACTGTTTCTGCATTTCACGGCTTTCCTTTCAACAATGAAATGCTGTTTCATTGCTTCTCTGTCCTGAGCACATTCAGGGTGGGTTTTTTTGTGCAGTGGGGTGAGAACGCTCGTGACAGCATCTGTGGGGTATTGGAGTGCCACAGTGATCCCTAGGCATGCTTTCTACAGAGGAATTAAAGTCCTCTTTTGTTCTTAAATAAAGATAAACCGCCCTGTTACCAATGGCGAACTCTATGCTGGGAAGCATATGCCTGTCTGCCTTTCTCTAGAGTCTGCCCTTACTTTTTATTTTTTACTTCGGTTGTTTTTTCTTTTTTCCTGACATCCCCATGATTTTCTGAGCTTCCCCTCCTGGCCAGGAATTTCTTCTAACGAGCCATATTACAGTGAGATTTCATCACGGTGCGCATGAAACATTCCATAAAGGTCAGTCTTAAACGTGCGTGTTTGTGGCTGTGCAAGATCCCTCTGGCAGATCAATTTTATTAAGGAGTTTGGTGTTGGGGACACTGGATGTGGATGCATTGGGGAATCCCCCAACCATGCAAAATGTGGCTTTCTGCATGGAAGCCTCTCCCTGGCTCCATCCCACACTACCAAATTTTCCAAGCTGGATCAGCTGATTTCTTTTTTTTTTTTTTTTTCTAACAGGAGCCTCAGTACAGCCGTGACCCCCTGCATCTCTCCTAGCTGAGCAATTAGGTTTATTTACATTCAAACACAAACACATGATTTTTAAAGGCGGCCTGAACAGCTTAAAAAAAAAAAAAGGCATAGTCACATAAATTACTTCATGAGGATTTTTGGTTGCTGAATTCCTCCAAAACCTAATTTATATATTTTAAAGCGTGTATTTGGGAGGTCTAATATCTCTTAAGGAAATGGTAATGGAAAAGCTTCTTCTTGGGGGTGGCAGTTAACAAGGCAAAACTATCTTATTAGGAATTCAATTAAAGCTAGTACAAGCTTACTGGACCTCTTCCAGTAAATAGATATCAAGCTGAACCAGTAGACATCTCTCTCTTCCCCCTCTCCCCCCTGGTTTTTTTTCTGTTTTCCAAGCTGTGGTGAGAAGATGGGAAGAAGAGGAGGAACTATAGCTCACTTCCAGCTCACTGTACAGTGCAGGGCATAAGGGTTATTCTCTTTTTGATGTCTGATCGCTTTCACAAGCTGCGTGAGACTGGGTCTGCCTAACTCTCATCGCTTGCCAAAATGCTGAAGCCAAAGAAAGGTCCTGAATCAGGTGAAGGCGGCTCACAAACGAAGATCCCAGGAGATGTCTGGGGGTGCCCAGCTGCCCACTTCCCTGGGAGACCCTGGCCTGGGGGAGGCGCAGGCAGCCCTGCCTGCAGGCAGTATGAGAGCCTGTGCACTGACAAATGCCCACCGGCTGCTGGTTTGGGAAAACATCCGTACTGGGTTCAGTTCGGGGGATTAGATCAAAACGCCCTTTCCACCCAAAAGGCTCGGAGCTCAGGGAGGACTGTCTGGAGAGATCGGGGATCTAATGGCCTCTCTGAAACCCTCTGTTACCAATAGGGCTTAACAGTTGTTGCTTATTTAATGTTTTTTACAGTAGCACCAAAAGCCTCCCTGTCCCCTTTCCGCTCTCCTCCAGTCTCTGGGTTCCTGATGCTGCTTCCCATGATTTGACAGCCCGTTTTTGGAGAAGAAAGTCTGATTTCCCCCCATCCCCCCTTCCCAAGGGAAAACCCTCCTTACTGCTAAATGCTGAAAGCCTTGGGCTCTAAGGGTGACAGATCATGAAAAAAGCTCAAAGGGACATCCTCTATTTTACCAGTCAATCTCCCAAAGATAGACCTGCTTTAACACAGGAGAAGCACATCCCAAAGAGCTACCAGAGCCCCGATCCCCAACTTGCACGTCCATCTACATATGCGTCGAGAAAATAAAAGCACTGGCTGCGCCAGGGAGGTTGAGCAGAGCCTAACAAAGAGCCCAGCTGAGGTGTTGCTTGCTGGAGAAGAGCCTCTTTGCTGCTTAACTGTCTCCCCTTCCCAGGAGAAGGACAAGGGCATTGTGAAAGCTGGCCCTGATGGTACAGTTGCTATGTCCCAGCGTGGCCTGGGTGGACCGGCTGCTGTGAGCCAAGCCTGGCGTGGAAGTGGTTAAGGAGATGGGTATGAGGGTAAAGGGCTGCCTTGCTTTGATTTATTGGCTGACTGAATTAATTTGTTATTTGTGTATGATTAGTAGTTGTTGTTGCTGAGTGGTCATCTTCTACAGCTACAAATCTAATTAAATGCCGGGGTGTCTAGAGTTGTGTTTTTTTGTTTTTTTTTTTTTCCTCCCCCTGGCAAGTATTTCTACTGTTTTAATTCTTGAAAACTAATCATTAATTAGCATAAGGCTGCTAGTAACCAGCTGGAGGACTTCTCATTTTTTCGCACTTCCAATTTTGCTTAAGAAGTAAATCATAAGCAACGGTGTATAGCACTCCCTAAGTCACTTAGAGCAACCCACTGGGATGTCTGATGTGATCGTCAGCTAGCAAGCAGCAGCAAGGTTGTTTGGAACAAGCTGAGGATCTGGCCCTGTGTGTTTTTCGTGGCACAGCACTTTATTTTAATCAGCTTTTTCCCCCCTTTCTAATCTTCTGCAAATCCTGGAGCAGGCATGGGGAGAGGGGAAGCTACCCAAAATGTGTGCTTTCCCCGACCAGCAGCTGTAATTCCCTGATTACACGTCGAGCTTGCTTTGTGCTCGGGGTTGTGGTAGCGTTCCTTTACATGTTCATGGCCTCATCAAACTATTCCTACAGCTACAGCAAGACATAAATTCTGGAGATTTCAGGCTTGGGGATTTCAAAGTCATGTTGAACCACATGGAAATGATTCTCAGAGCTACAGCTATAAAAATAATTATATTGCTAGGGGGGAAGAGTGACAAGAAATGTCCCCAAAAGAGATTTTCAGTGGTGGCTACAGGATCAGTCCCAGCTCTGTAAAAGGCTGTTGTGATCTGCAAAGTTAATTTATCACAGCTACCTAGAACTCTGAAATATGCCCCAAAAAGCACTAAAGGAAGTAATGTGAAGGGAAGTTGCAAAGGAGAAGCATTGTAATCTTCCCCTTTGTTTTAATGAGGATGCTTTGTATGCTCTTAAAATTAGAGCTACTCTGCACAGATGACTGGTGTGAGGATGACTAATTTGGAGATAAATTAGGTCTACTTAGCTGAAATGTATGCCTTGACTGTTCCCCTAATGACCCTTCAATGCACATTTCTCCCGATAGTTCTTTTACCGCAGCCGTGGCTCCGGCAGATTAAGTAATAACATGCTTTTTGCCGCTCTTCTAAGCGGTCCTTCGGTTTTGATCCAACAGTTTCCCTCCACCATGCATGTCTCTAACTTTTTAGGATGGGTAATTAGTTTATATGCATCTAGTCTGTGGCAGATTTGTCTTTTGCGTGTCTCCTTCTCTGGAGCATTTTTCTTGCACCCCCTCTTTCAAAGGTCTCCGAGCCTGAGCGTTTTCTGGCTGACTGCAACGTATTTGGTGTCCACTGTGTAACAGATTTATTCTTTCCCAAGAAAAGACATGAATGTAAACAGAAGATCCAAAATGCATTTTGCTGGGCTTTTAAATGCACTAAGATGAAAACCCTCCACTACAAGCCTATTAACGTAAATACCAAACTTTACAATCCTTCCCATCAAGGAAACATATTTACATTTTTCTAAGGATGCATATTAAAAAAATAGGGCTTTGGGGACAAAAAGGGCTTAGTTCCAGTGTCACAACATCCCCAGTTAACTGTACTGCTCTCATAAACTATAGAATTAGGTTGTTCCCAGGGCCAGCAGAGATAACATCTGTTTGCTTCTTTAAGGACAAAATGAAATAGGATGCTAGCGTTTTATACTGGAAACAGCCCTGGAAGTCTGAAGGGGCAATGGTAAGAGGGCTACGTATCACAAGCACGCATTGCATGCAGCTTCCCCAGCACAAAAAAGATGGGAAAGGTGTTATTATTGCCAGTGCCAGCCCAGGGGAGGCAAAGGGCTCATCCCAAGCCCTGCTGCGGCGAGTGGGAAGAAGGGGGTTGCTGGCAGACTGGTCTTACTGGGATGAGGGTTAGGGCTGCATCGCCCTTTTCACTTTGCCGATGCTCCTGACATCCCAGTTGGACAGTATTTTTCCTACTAAATGGAACAACAGGAAACATATTTTCTTTTCTCCTGAATTTTTTTTTTGCAGTTTAGAGCACCTTGAACATGTTGAAGGAAAAAGAGAAAGGCGGCTGCAAAGGAAGGGGCACAGGTGCTGGCAATGAGGATGGGGAGATTTAGAGGTGGAAGGCTCAGCTTCATGTCTGTTGAAACATTCTGTTGTGCTAATTGAAGTGCAAAACTGCGCCTGCTTCTCTTGAAACTACCAGAGTAACTTGTGTGTAATTACACAGAGCAGACAGGAAAACCTCTCGTGGCCAGAGGAGCAAGCAGCAGTGACCTGTGGGCACTCACAAAGGCCAGGTGGCATTTTACCAGTTCCCAAGGCTCTGATTTTCTAATCAGAAAGCTCCTCTGATTTTCTTGCAGCCGAAGGGGAACAACCATTCCTCCAAGGAGAAAACTTTTCCTTGCCCACCTTTCCCCAAAACCCAGGGAAAAGGGAGGGTGGCTGTGGCAATCCAGCCCAAACGGAGATCACCTCTTCATGCTCGCCAAACATTTGCAGTGCTTGCTACTCCCTAGGAAAGGCAGGAGCTGAACCCAAATTCAGATGGCTATTTCTTAAGGGTTTTTTTTTGCCATCAAGACTGCACAGGCTGCTCCCTTGTTATGCATAAAAACTCCTCTGGCCAGGACAGACCCACGCCGAAGTCCGTGACATGCCACCCAGCTAAGTTTCCCCATTTTAGAGGGTTTCTCAAGGATCTTGTCATATTTTTTTTATTTTTTTTTGCTGGCAGACGTAATTTTTGTCACCATAAACGATAGAATTTGACACCGCACCGCACCAGGCCATTTGTCAACAATGTTTTCAACAGTTCAACCGCACGCGTGTGCATGCACACACGGGCACAAAAAGGAGAGGCAAGGGGGGAAAGTCTGGGGGCTCGGGGAAAAGTCACCTTCCTCTATAGGGGATGCAAATGCAGAACCAAAAGCACTTCTAACTATAGGGCTGGAAGTCAGGTTATGGCAAAGACACCAAATACTGATTCACTCCGAAGCAAACTGAAAATGTGTCAGGGTTTGGTTCTACGTCACGGCTTTTTGCGCAGTCTGAAATGTCATTCGCAATTTCTTTTAGGTAGGGACAGTCTGAGCATCTACATGTAAAATCTGCCTTGTTGGAGCAATGCTAATTAAAACTCATAGTTGTTTGAATTACTAATATGGTCAAAAAACCCCCAGGTTTTGCTGTTAAAGTACTGTGTGATACAGAGGAATGATTGTATATTATACAACGGTTTTAAAAAAATCGTTGCCTAATGGCAGCACATCATTTGGGAAACAACAGAATAAATGCATTGTTCCATCCCAGCACTTTACTATTCAGCCAATCTAAACTGCTGAAGAAATATGTGTTCGGGACACTTTACATCTGGTTTTGACAAGAAGCCTGGGTTTTTGCATATGTGGGGGGTTTTTTTTTTGGTTTTTNCCCTTTTGAATGTTGGCTGGGCAAAATGGGTTCGCGGGCTCTGCTTTATGTACCAAGCCCCAGAGAGCGACCGGCCGTATGCAAACTCTGGCTGACACAATGCAGAGCTGCTCTGCTTAATTAGCTTGAGATGAGGGTGTTATTAGGGGCCTTTTTCCTCCTCCTTTCCTACTGTTTATTCCTCCCTCCCCAAATATTACAAAGGCAACTTAAGAGGAAGTAGTCTTCTGCTAATGGAAAATGATGAGGAAGGGTTTAGCGATGAGAGTAAATAAGAAACTACATCTAACACCAGCCTTTGCATTACCAGTACTTTGGGGAAGGGAAACTGAACAAATAAGAAAATTTGGCAGTTTCTTCTATCTTTGTTTGCTTTTTGTTGTGTGAGCGAGAAGGGGCACAGCCCGGCATTGCAGCCGACATCTGCTGCTCCTTTCTTTTAAGAGAAATGCAACCTGGGGCAAATTTGTCGCTGAACCCTGCTTGGCTCCTGCAGAACCCCTGGCCAGGAGAGGATGTGGCTGCCCCAAGACCACTGCCTCCGTACTGGGTTTTTTGGGCACAGGCACCCGTGGAGCGGGGCAGCAGCTGTTTTGGATCCCCTTGTCAGCCTGTTGTACTGATCACTTTTTCCTCTATTAAAACCCTTCCCTGAAGCTGCGCTTTCTGGCAAATCTCAGGCAGTGATGGTTTCCCCCCCCTCCGACCCTCATCAGCCAGCTCTCAACACCAGTCCTCTCTCAGCTCCCCCATCGCCGCAGAGCAGAAACATGCTGTCTTTTTTTTTCCCCCCAAAAAAATAGGGCATATCTTATTTTTGCCTGCCTGGAAGTTTCCTTTTTTTGAATTTTTGCAGGCGCAGGGAAGCAGGAGGGGGCTGAACACGTCTATGCTGCTCATCTCACCTCTGGGTTAGTGGCCCCAAACCCCTCACCCAGCAGCATCCCCATGCCCCACCAAGATATGCCACCTCTCCCTGGGCAGGACCGACCCCAGCGGCAAAGCCGGGCTGGCAAAGGGAGCCGCAAGCACCCTATCCTGCAGCCAGACAGACACAGAGCATCATCTGGGAGAAGAGAAATCGGTACCTACCCCTTCGGCAGCTGGGCTCGCCTGGCCCGGGCGGTGGCTAGTGGGAGGCCGACATGGACCATGCTCCTTCCATCCTCCANTTGCTGACCAAACGTTTTCCAGGTTGCTTGAAGGGCTCTTATTTCAAGGACCGGGGTTGTGCAAAAAATTGAGGTCTTGGAGAGAGGAAGTTATTCTAACTTTTTGGAAACTTTAGCTGAGCTCAGTTGCTAAATAGTTGTCAGAAGTGAGGGAGGTGCGGGGCTCCTTTCTGATTGGCCAGCCAGGTCAGTGGGAGGAAAGCTTTTCCCCTGCTAAACTTTCACAGTTTTTTGTTACACTTCACTAAAATCTTGGGAATGCACCTCAAATAAAAAGATAGCTGGCAACCACCCCCCCCACCCCCCCCACCCCCCCAGATGATGAACTTGAAGCATCCCTTCAGGGTAACCCTGCTGCCAGGATTTTTGGGGTGCTACTCTGCTTGCTGAGCACTTGCAGGCTGCCTCTCAGCCCATGCTGCCGAGGATCCTACTCCCAGGTCCATGGTCAGTCTGCAGTGGTACCTTGCCTGAACCGGGGTGCAGACTGTGCAAGCCTTTGCATGCCCAAGAAAGTGCCCCATTTTTGCAAAATCGTGCCCTGTTTTGCACCCCCCTGTGCTGGGGACCTGCAAACTCCCTGCTGGTCCTTTGTGAGCTGCCCCTCGCAGCACCCTGCTCCCCAAAACCCCTGCCCTGTGGACATTGTGTGGGGACCTGTCTCCTGGTCCCACGGGGTGACTTCAGGGTGGCAGAAGTCCCCTGGGGCACACTGAGCTGCGGGAAAGGTGGAGATTTGGGGGAATCCAGGGGAAGCCCCTTCAAGCCCCCTACTTGTGGGGGCCGTGGAAAGACCTTCATGGACTAACCCAGTGGAGCCCAAAATGTGGGTCATCTGGAAAGCAGCTAATAGTTTCTAGAAAGCTTCATGGAGAGTACCCTGGAGAGGCGATGCTGGCCACACAGCCCATCTGCCTGCCATTTTTCTCCCCACTTTTTGTCCCCACTGTTAAATACTAAATAGTACTTCTTGGGGAAGCAAGAGCCGAGGTAGGTAGGAGGACATCTTTTCCTCCAGAATATCCTGCAGTTGAAATCGTAGTATCCCAGCGCATAAAAATTGCGGTAGCAGCTCCAGGGTTTCTGATGTATCAAACAGAAGACGAAGGAGCTATTTTTCCTCTCCATCACACCAGGGAAAATGGGGGAAAACTCTGCTTGCTTCTGTGGAGCTAAGGCAGAGCAAAATCGGATTTGGACCTCTGATTTCAGTTACAGCCCAAATTGCAGGAACAGATGCATTCCTAAGCAGCACAAAGATCATGTTTTCAATACGGAGCAGGAAAATAAAACAATAATAATAAAAATAAATAAGACAAAAGAAACTTGTAAAATGCAAATGTCGTATCAGAAGAATTAGTTTGGAGTGGATTTCTTTGCAAAGTTTTCCAGTAGGTATCAACACCCATTAATGGAAAAAAATAATGTCTGGTTTGATTGGAAAGTGTTCCTTGGTAGGAGAAGGAATTTTGGCTTGCCTGGGGCTGACTCCACTACTGGTAGGTAATGTTTATAGTGGAAAGACTTCCCCAGGCAGCCCCTGGGGAGAGCCTGTGTTTGCTTTCAAAAGGAAAGGTTTTCAGGTGCAGCACAGAAGTCGGAAAGCAAGGCAGTTCTGCAAATAGATTTTTAATCCAATTTATGACCCCAGCGAGTCGGATAGGATGGGTGCCTCTGCTGCTCGCACCCCAAAGCCAGGTTTCCAGAAGGGCTCAGTGCTGGAGACTGGGGCCATGGGTTGGCAACTTCTCTGCATCTGTGTCCTGGAGGTCCATGAGTACTGGGGGCTGGGATGGTGTCTGCCAGCCCCACAGACCTGAAGGCAGATACCACCCTCAGCTGAGTTAAGGCAAGTGACACTTATACTGGGGAAACCTTAGTAACAGCCCCTTGGCTGTCCTGTAAGTGAAATGAACTGCTGTCAATAGTGGCGATGATGTGAAACTGTGCTTCGGAGGGCAAAACATCACTCATAAGGTGTATTTGGTTTGTTTTTCCAAGTATTAAGAGAAACCATCACTGAAGACCAGAGAGGCTCCTCTACTCTCCAGCTNCTTTTTTTTTCCCCCCAAAAAAATAGGGCATATCTTATTTTTGCCTGCCTGGAAGTTTCCTTTTTTTGAATTTTTGCAGGCGCAGGGAAGCAGGAGGGGGCTGAACACGTCTATGCTGCTCATCTCACCTCTGGGTTAGTGGCCCCAAACCCCTCACCCAGCAGCATCCCCATGCCCCACCAAGATATGCCACCTCTCCCTGGGCAGGACCGACCCCAGCGGCAAAGCCGGGCTGGCAAAGGGAGCCGCAAGCACCCTATCCTGCAGCCAGACAGACACAGAGCATCATCTGGGAGAAGAGAAATCGGTACCTACCCCTTCGGCAGCTGGGCTCGCCTGGCCCGGGCGGTGGCTAGTGGGAGGCCGACATGGACCATGCTCCTTCCATCCTCCATACAGAGAAGGCATAACTCAGCCTCTCGTGAGCCACGTAACTGCAGCTCGTCATCTTACTGTCCATCTCGTCGCTCTGTAGCACCTGGTAGAGGAAGTCTATATACCGCGCCGCCAGCTTGAGGGTCTGGATTTTACTGAGTTTGTCAGAGGGCAAAGTGGGGATGATTTTCCTCAAGGCAGCAAAAGCTTCATTGAGAGACTGAGTCCTCTGCCTCTCTCTGACATTGGCCAGGATCCTCTGGCTCTGCAGTTCTTCATAAGATTGAGAGCTGGGACTGGACTTTTTCCCCCTCTTCCCTGGGTTAGGGCTGCCATCTTCGCTGGACTTCTTACTGTATCTTCTCTTCCTGCCAAATCTCTTTGGCTGCCTTTCCAGCTCCTCTTCACTGGTCCCCAAGCTATCCACAGGGGAAACAGGAGAACTGGAGCTTTCTTCCATGCTTTCTGCAAGAAGGGGAGGGGAAGAGACTTTCCCCCCCTCCTTATGTTATGTGAGTGTGTGTGTCTTAAATGTGCTTTAAATTCCTGAGATAGATCCTTTGGAAAAACAGGAGGGCTTTTTTTTTTTTTTTTTTTTTTTTTTTTTTTTTTTCCAAACACTTTCCGTGGTGTNCCCCCTGTGCTGGGGACCTGCAAACTCCCTGCTGGTCCTTTGTGAGCTGCCCCTCGCAGCACCCTGCTCCCCAAAACCCCTGCCCTGTGGACATTGTGTGGGGACCTGTCTCCTGGTCCCACGGGGTGACTTCAGGGTGGCAGAAGTCCCCTGGGGCACACTGAGCTGCGGGAAAGGTGGAGATTTGGGGGAATCCAGGGGAAGCCCCTTCAAGCCCCCTACTTGTGGGGGCCGTGGAAAGACCTTCATGGACTAACCCAGTGGAGCCCAAAATGTGGGTCATCTGGAAAGCAGCTAATAGTTTCTAGAAAGCTTCATGGAGAGTACCCTGGAGAGGCGATGCTGGCCACACAGCCCATCTGCCTGCCATTTTTCTCCCCACTTTTTGTCCCCACTGTTAAATACTAAATAGTACTTCTTGGGGAAGCAAGAGCCGAGGTAGGTAGGAGGACATCTTTTCCTCCAGAATATCCTGCAGTTGAAATCGTAGTATCCCAGCGCATAAAAATTGCGGTAGCAGCTCCAGGGTTTCTGATGTATCAAACAGAAGACGAAGGAGCTATTTTTCCTCTCCATCACACCAGGGAAAATGGGGGAAAACTCTGCTTGCTTCTGTGGAGCTAAGGCAGAGCAAAATCGGATTTGGACCTCTGATTTCAGTTACAGCCCAAATTGCAGGAACAGATGCATTCCTAAGCAGCACAAAGATCATGTTTTCAATACGGAGCAGGAAAATAAAACAATAATAATAAAAATAAATAAGACAAAAGAAACTTGTAAAATGCAAATGTCGTATCAGAAGAATTAGTTTGGAGTGGATTTCTTTGCAAAGTTTTCCAGTAGGTATCAACACCCATTAATGGAAAAAAATAATGTCTGGTTTGATTGGAAAGTGTTCCTTGGTAGGAGAAGGAATTTTGGCTTGCCTGGGGCTGACTCCACTACTGGTAGGTAATGTTTATAGTGGAAAGACTTCCCCAGGCAGCCCCTGGGGAGAGCCTGTGTTTGCTTTCAAAAGGAAAGGTTTTCAGGTGCAGCACAGAAGTCGGAAAGCAAGGCAGTTCTGCAAATAGATTTTTAATCCAATTTATGACCCCAGCGAGTCGGATAGGATGGGTGCCTCTGCTGCTCGCACCCCAAAGCCAGGTTTCCAGAAGGGCTCAGTGCTGGAGACTGGGGCCATGGGTTGGCAACTTCTCTGCATCTGTGTCCTGGAGGTCCATGAGTACTGGGGGCTGGGATGGTGTCTGCCAGCCCCACAGACCTGAAGGCAGATACCACCCTCAGCTGAGTTAAGGCAAGTGACACTTATACTGGGGAAACCTTAGTAACAGCCCCTTGGCTGTCCTGTAAGTGAAATGAACTGCTGTCAATAGTGGCGATGATGTGAAACTGTGCTTCGGAGGGCAAAACATCACTCATAAGGTGTATTTGGTTTGTTTTTCCAAGTATTAAGAGAAACCATCACTGAAGACCAGAGAGGCTCCTCTACTCTCCAGCTGCAAAGAGCATGGTTTTCCCAGCAAAGAGCATGGTTTTCCCAGCAAACAAGTTCCCTGCTAACAGGACTGGCTCCTCTGTGTGCTCACACCACATTAATAGTGGTAAGCTGCTGTGGATTTGCAGGGATGCGTGGAGGATGGGAGGGCAGTTGGGCTGGAGGGATGAGCACCCAGTGCGTGCTACCTGAAGGTGCTCTAGGTGCCTGAAAAAGGCTGCTTGGGGAGGGAGCAGGGCTGCATTTTGGTCTGTGTTTGAGAGCACTGGGAGCGAGGGGAGCAGACCTGATCTTGCAAGAGCGAGCAGAACTGCTCGTTGCTGCCTCTCCTCTCCCCCTACCCTGCCGATATGTGTGTTAATACTTATTCTGAATCTTTTGCACTGCCGTGACCACCAAAGCCAGGACTTGACTTCTGCGGGAGTGAGGTGTTTCCATGGGG
>VZTL01061736.1:19215-56046 GCA_013400535.1 Scopus umbretta | reverse complement strand
TGTGAAAAAAAGGAGGGGTTTTTTTTTTTTTTTTTTTTTTTTTTTTTTTGCTGACCAAACGTTTTCCAGGTTGCTTGAAGGGCTCTTATTTCAAGGACCGGGGTTGTGCAAAAAATTGAGGTCTTGGAGAGAGGAAGTTATTCTAACTTTTTGGAAACTTTAGCTGAGCTCAGTTGCTAAATAGTTGTCAGAAGTGAGGGAGGTGCGGGGCTCCTTTCTGATTGGCCAGCCAGGTCAGTGGGAGGAAAGCTTTTCCCCTGCTAAACTTTCACAGTTTTTTGTTACACTTCACTAAAATCTTGGGAATGCACCTCAAATAAAAAGATAGCTGGCAACCACCCCCCCCACCCCCCCCACCCCCCCAGATGATGAACTTGAAGCATCCCTTCAGGGTAACCCTGCTGCCAGGATTTTTGGGGTGCTACTCTGCTTGCTGAGCACTTGCAGGCTGCCTCTCAGCCCATGCTGCCGAGGATCCTACTCCCAGGTCCATGGTCAGTCTGCAGTGGTACCTTGCCTGAACCGGGGTGCAGACTGTGCAAGCCTTTGCATGCCCAAGAAAGTGCCCCATTTTTGCAAAATCGTGCCCTGTTTTGCACCCCCCTGTGCTGGGGACCTGCAAACTCCCTGCTGGTCCTTTGTGAGCTGCCCCTCGCAGCACCCTGCTCCCCAAAACCCCTGCCCTGTGGACATTGTGTGGGGACCTGTCTCCTGGTCCCACGGGGTGACTTCAGGGTGGCAGAAGTCCCCTGGGGCACACTGAGCTGCGGGAAAGGTGGAGATTTGGGGGAATCCAGGGGAAGCCCCTTCAAGCCCCCTACTTGTGGGGGCCGTGGAAAGACCTTCATGGACTAACCCAGTGGAGCCCAAAATGTGGGTCATCTGGAAAGCAGCTAATAGTTTCTAGAAAGCTTCATGGAGAGTACCCTGGAGAGGCGATGCTGGCCACACAGCCCATCTGCCTGCCATTTTTCTCCCCACTTTTTGTCCCCACTGTTAAATACTAAATAGTACTTCTTGGGGAAGCAAGAGCCGAGGTAGGTAGGAGGACATCTTTTCCTCCAGAATATCCTGCAGTTGAAATCGTAGTATCCCAGCGCATAAAAATTGCGGTAGCAGCTCCAGGGTTTCTGATGTATCAAACAGAAGACGAAGGAGCTATTTTTCCTCTCCATCACACCAGGGAAAATGGGGGAAAACTCTGCTTGCTTCTGTGGAGCTAAGGCAGAGCAAAATCGGATTTGGACCTCTGATTTCAGTTACAGCCCAAATTGCAGGAACAGATGCATTCCTAAGCAGCACAAAGATCATGTTTTCAATACGGAGCAGGAAAATAAAACAATAATAATAAAAATAAATAAGACAAAAGAAACTTGTAAAATGCAAATGTCGTATCAGAAGAATTAGTTTGGAGTGGATTTCTTTGCAAAGTTTTCCAGTAGGTATCAACACCCATTAATGGAAAAAAATAATGTCTGGTTTGATTGGAAAGTGTTCCTTGGTAGGAGAAGGAATTTTGGCTTGCCTGGGGCTGACTCCACTACTGGTAGGTAATGTTTATAGTGGAAAGACTTCCCCAGGCAGCCCCTGGGGAGAGCCTGTGTTTGCTTTCAAAAGGAAAGGTTTTCAGGTGCAGCACAGAAGTCGGAAAGCAAGGCAGTTCTGCAAATAGATTTTTAATCCAATTTATGACCCCAGCGAGTCGGATAGGATGGGTGCCTCTGCTGCTCGCACCCCAAAGCCAGGTTTCCAGAAGGGCTCAGTGCTGGAGACTGGGGCCATGGGTTGGCAACTTCTCTGCATCTGTGTCCTGGAGGTCCATGAGTACTGGGGGCTGGGATGGTGTCTGCCAGCCCCACAGACCTGAAGGCAGATACCACCCTCAGCTGAGTTAAGGCAAGTGACACTTATACTGGGGAAACCTTAGTAACAGCCCCTTGGCTGTCCTGTAAGTGAAATGAACTGCTGTCAATAGTGGCGATGATGTGAAACTGTGCTTCGGAGGGCAAAACATCACTCATAAGGTGTATTTGGTTTGTTTTTCCAAGTATTAAGAGAAACCATCACTGAAGACCAGAGAGGCTCCTCTACTCTCCAGCTGCAAAGAGCATGGTTTTCCCAGCAAAGAGCATGGTTTTCCCAGCAAACAAGTTCCCTGCTAACAGGACTGGCTCCTCTGTGTGCTCACACCACATTAATAGTGGTAAGCTGCTGTGGATTTGCAGGGATGCGTGGAGGATGGGAGGGCAGTTGGGCTGGAGGGATGAGCACCCAGTGCGTGCTACCTGAAGGTGCTCTAGGTGCCTGAAAAAGGCTGCTTGGGGAGGGAGCAGGGCTGCATTTTGGTCTGTGTTTGAGAGCACTGGGAGCGAGGGGAGCAGACCTGATCTTGCAAGAGCGAGCAGAACTGCTCGTTGCTGCCTCTCCTCTCCCCCTACCCTGCCGATATGTGTGTTAATACTTATTCTGAATCTTTTGCACTGCCGTGACCACCAAAGCCAGGACTTGACTTCTGCGGGAGTGAGGTGTTTCCATGGGGTGGGGCTTAGTCCTTCCAGGCGTTGGGGACAGAGGGGTTTTGGGGACAGACTGTGTGGCTGTTTCTCAAGGTGCCCAATTCTCAGCTGGCACAGGCTTTTTGCCTTTGTGATAAGCACCGGGCCTGTCCCATACAATCACAACAGGAGACATGCAGGTCCTGGGCGTAACAGTGGAGCCGCGGTGGCAAAGGGATGCAGCCATGTGGCGTAGTCCTGGTTCAGCTGAGGGGCCATTGCTCCTTGTACTCTCAGCCGTGCCTCTCTGGGCTGCATGGTGCAGAGCAGGAGCAGGCTCCCATGGCAAAGCAGCCCCTTGCTTCTCCGCACGCCATGGCTATATTAAATAAAATAAAGAACGGACCCAGCCTCCAGCCTGGCTTCTGCAAACAAGCCCAAAGGAGTGCTTGCACGACAAAGCAAGGCAGGATTTCTCCCTAAGGGGGCTGTTGCTGTGCGTAGCCTCTAAATGTGCAAAGCTTTTTACTATCAGGCGGGCTTCATTAGGGGAAATTTATGGTGAAACTTGGCTGTGTCATAATTACGAAGTCTATAAGCCAGGCTCCAATGAGCATCGCTCCAGAGCTGCTGTGTATGTGTGTACTCTTTACAGCTGCTGAGTCCCCTAGCAGTACTTAGTGCCAGAGCTAAGTACAGTGTTGACAATACTGCAAATATCTTCCCTTGGAGCAGACCAAAGGCACAGTCTACGTGTGCGCAGACCTCGGTGAAATGTGATCTGGCTCTCCTGAAGGAAGAGGGAGTTTGAGAGGTTTGTGGGGAAGCAATGTGGTATGAAGGTACCGCTGGCCAAGGAGGACGGGGTGGATGCATCCTTCCTGCTACCACAGTAGGGTGGGAAAGAGGTTATGAACTAAAAACTGTGATATAAAAAATAGTTTTGGTGAAAGATTAATGCCCTGTTTAAATGTGACATCTATGATGCTACTGCTTTTTCACTGCTAATACCAGGCTCCTAAAATTTCTAAATTAGGGGAAAACAATGAATACAGACTGGGCTTTGGGGCAGTGCTTATTCTCTGTAGGAAGCCTGTGGTCCAGTTGTCCCTCAGGCAGGGCTTAGCCAGCAAATCACCCTTCAGCCCCTCTGCTCTGCAGAGGACAACATTTGGATTTCTGCCTCCTGCCACCCTTCCCTCTGCCCGCAGTCAGAAGCAGGGAAAGGTTGGGTGCCCTAGCAGTAAAGTTAATAGCATTTCAACATGCTCAGACTGTTCTTACAACTCCTTTCTGTTGGCGGAGCTGCCAGGGACCCAATTTTTTAGAGAAAACTGAAAGAAGAAAGATGTTGCTGTGCTTACTGCCATCTTCCTCCTCACTACCTACTGCTATAGAGAAAAGCATCATCTCTTGTTTCAGAAATTACCCTATTGCAAATTGTGTCCAGCATTGAACAGCCTCTACTGTAGCCAGGTGTAGTTAAGCTGATTCCCCCCCCGCCCCCACCCCCCACTTGGCTTCAGTGTGACTTGGGGGATAATTCCTTAACGCTTTTGTGCAGCAGCCACTAAATGCGATCTGCTGCGTGCATCTTCCATGTGCTTTCTTTGCAAAGGCAGTCATGTTTCGCCTTGCACTTCTGCTTTGTGGGCTTTGTTTCCTTATTTCTTGTGCTGCACCGCAGCAGTGGCCAGACGCGGCAGGCGGATGTTTGTCAAGGCATTCACCCTGCAATGACAAGTTTATAATCAAAAGCAAAGGAGCAGTGAGCGAGCAGCACAGATAAGAGGCAGGAGGTAAGGAGACCAAGGCTTTAGGGATAAGACAGTTGGAGCAGAGTACAGTTTCAAAGTAATTGGATACGCTAACGTCGGAGTTTTGTGCAGGAATGTACATCTGTTTCTGAACAGTTACCAGCTGATGTGCCCGCTCTTCCTTTCTGCTGCTTCAGTTAGAAACCCTCAGAGCAGCAGACACAAGCAAAGGAGAGGCTGACCTGGGAACAGCGAGTCCTATTGCTTGCTAATCCTGCCAATAAATGCAGTCAAGGTGTACTTTTGATTTGCAAAGGCATTGTTGGGGCAGCTGGGTATGCGGATGCCTGTCCAGTGGGGAGCAAGGTGGCAGCTTCTCCCCACACGTGGTCTGATGGCTCCATCTGGCTTCCTCAGCTTTGTGCTTGAGAAGGTGGGAAATACAGCCCTTTTCAGGGAAGACTTTACAGGAGAATGACAGAAAAGAGAGAAGTGAAGGACTTAGAGATTTTCCCAGTGGGCATCTCTTTCTCCTGAGAAAGCCCCGCAGGCCCTTCATCCATCTCCTTTGTGAAGCTGGCAGCTGCAACCAATCTTTGACCAAGCAAGGTGTGAATTGCAAGCGCCATTTTTTCCAGAGCTTGCTTTATTTGCTGTGTATAGCATCAGGACAAACTATCTACAGTATAATAATGATAAATGCAAATCATAATTAGTTTTCAAAAAATAAATACTATGGTGAGTCAGATTGTTAAAATGCACTGTAATTCACAGCTTTTCTACCCAAGGCCCAGATTCTGCAAAGGACTGGATCATGCCTTGGAGAAGAGAGGTGCATCTGAGTCCTACTATCATCTGTGGGACATAGGCAGGTGTTTAAAGTTACATAAATGTTAAATACAGGCCTGAATGTCTGATCTGAAACCCCTCTGAAAAAAGAGAAGAGAGTTTCATTGACTTCAACAGGTTTTGGATCAGGGTCTCATTCATTAAGCTGTTGGAGGACCAGTTCACGTCTCCTGGTTGTGCAAGCTATCTTGCCAGTAAGACGAGGATAATGTAAACCAGACACAGTTCTGCCTCAAACTCTAGGTGCAGTGTCTTGGGTCTGATCGTTAATTGCTGGTGAGATTAGAAATCAGTGTAATTTCTCATGTCGGTAGCATTGGGGAGGTAGCGTGTGTCCTGCCGTAGGAAGAAACCAAAAGGCAGTGGCATTGCAATTGTGGATTCTATTTTTAATGATAGTGCAAAGCAAAAAGAAGAACTGGTATTTGGAGGAGTAAAAAGTAGTAGCTATCATAATTCCAAAAATAACATTTCTATTTTAGATCATTTACCCGAGGCCACCACTAATTGCAGATTGGAGTGGAGTTTCTCCCTGGGAATCCACAGGGAAGAAAGATTTTTTTTTTTCTTCTTTTTGGAAGGTGAAATATTAATTGCGGCTGCAGCAGTAGTAACTGTAGCTTAAAACCTAGGCTAGGAAAAATGAAAATGTTGTCTCATGAGCTGGAAAATCAAAGCATGTGAAGTATTTTGTTCTCCTTGCCTTTTCCTCCCCCATCTCCAGCCACATTCAGCTGGGGAGGAAGGGCTTCCCACCAACGTCAAGGAGAATCCAAAACCAGCCTGGCTGTTCCAACAGTATTTGGGCACTGTTGGGAAGTGTCAGGGTTCTGTTCATTTTTTGGACAGCAACACACACTTCAACGCAGGTATATTCAAAACAACATCAAGTTTGGCTTCCAGTTTTTAGCATTGCTTGACAGCTTTTCCATCTCCAGAAGATGGAGGACTGCTTCCACTGAGGAGCCACGGCTTGTTCCTGAGATGAAACTTTGGTTGACTTCAGCAGTGCAAGTGCAGCCTGTGGTCTGGGAAGGATTTGGCCAGACTGATGCTAGTGAGACTGACCTCATCTCCCTGTCTGGCCGTGGAGAGAGGGACTGTGCTTTCTGGGTCCCCATGGTGGATTCTCTCCCCATGGATTAAAAAAGCAGGTCTGCAGAAGTTGATGGCCTCAGGTCAGTGCTTTACTGTTGTCTTTGATCTGCAAAGCCCCAGAAGCAATGTAAGAGAAGGCACTGATCCCATAAAGCAGACTTAAGGCTTGTAACTGACTTATTTTAGCTGCCTTCCACAGCCCCCTCTGAAGGGGCCAGCAGGATCCCCAGGGTGAAAACTGTTCCTGCTAGGCACAAGTTGCCTTTGCAAAAGCCATGCTCCTTTGTCCATCTCCTGGTTTGGATCTAACCACTGACTGTAGTGGTGTCTTCTTGAGCATGGTACTCTGTGGCACAATTACTCTTTTTACACATCTTGAAGCCCATATCTACTCTGAATTCACATGGCTGGAAAACCCACCAAGAAAAAGTCCGAAGTACTGTTTCTTGTATTCCTGCATTTCATTATTTCTAATGATTAACCAGGACGTTAGAGAGTTAAATCAGCCTTGTAGTTAACTATTTTGTCAGGTGAAAAGATAGCAACAAGGTACTGGAAAGCAAAGCCCTGGGCAATTACACTGCTATTGAAATAAATGGTTTTCCCCTTGGGTCCACATAATCTTTCTCAAAGCATGTTATAAATCAGCTTTCCCCATTTCCCCCAAATTAAATCAATTTGAAGGCTATATCAGGTGGATATGTGGCACTGGTGACATGTCTCCTTATTGCTGGCCAGAGAAATGTCTCCTAACTGTACAGACACAACCTGAAAAATTGCATGAGTGCAAAGGCAGATCCAGAAGCAGCTTTGTTTGCATGGGTGTATTGCTCGATAGATATGCACGCAAGGAGGGATTCATTGACGTGTACCTTAGCCAACTAAGTTTTAACCGTTGAGGTTACCTCTAGAATTTAACCACCAAGGTACTGCATCTTGCAGTTTGGATGTTGAGTAGAGAGGAAGCCAAGTCTGTGTCAAACTTCATCATTTTGCCTTCCTCTCTACCCAACATCCAAACTGCAAGATGCAGTACCTTGGTGGTTAAATTCTAGAGGTAACCTCAACGGTTAAAACTTAGTTGGCTAACGTACACGTCAATGAATCCCTCCTTGCTATAAGATAGCTCTGCCAGGGGAAGGCAAACCCCTCGTAGGAACTGGGTACATGTGCTGGTAGCCCCAGCACAGCCCCAGGAAGTGCTGGAGCCCACTGGGGTTTTTGGAATTGTCAGAATGTGGAATAAATCACAATTTTGAATACCAGGGAAAAGCAAAGGGGAACTTTTTAAGGTTTCTGAAGTGAGAAAACCTGAATTTTCAAGGAGAAGAGCATGTGGTCAGTTAAAATAAACTATTTGTAGCCTCTTTGGCCAGCTCTGAATGTTACCTGGGTTTTGGCTGATACCTGAGCTACTCATAGTTTGCAAACCCTGGAGCCCTCCTTTGCCCAGATAAAAATGGGCAACATCTGTCCTCATTTCTCATTCCACAGCACTATAATTCTCCAATAATTTCTTCCAGGGTTTAAGCCATAGTTGAGGCCATGTATCATGTTGCATATGTCTTCTGGTTAAGGGAGACTGGACAGCTCATTAGAAGCACTGTTGATGAGGTGGATGGGTCGCTACTGAGTGACAGGTTATTCATCACAGTTCCCAGTGGTGAAAAGTCCTGCCTTTGAAGTGTTCCCACTCCCCATCAACCTGGTAGTGGGATCCTACAGATGGGACCTTGGTTTCCTGTACCAGAAAGGAAGAGATCTACTGGTTGGGTCATTGTCACCATTGGGCCAACTCAAGCAATTGGGCTAAACCTCCCCTAATATTCATCTAATTAAAACAGGGAGCTAGACCTTCTGTCTCAAAGGCTATGGAGCTAGTTTTGAGCCAAATCACAGCTGTTCTCCCATACCTTGATGGAAAAAACAAATGCCTGTCATTTGTTTTCACTTCCTTGGAAAGACTGCTCAAAATCATAGCCACTTTTCCTTTCTTATCCATCTTTTTTAACCACATTTTAACTTTTTATTAAGTTCTTTCCCAACAGTGCTTCTCTGTGCTCCCTGCGTGCCCTTAGACATTACTGACATCCCCACAGTAGCAGATTAAATATGGCATCCCAGCCTGCTTTTTGTTTGAAGAATATGGGACTAACCCATAGGCTCAGCACAGCCATGGTTCATGCTCTGTGGAGGCTGATAGTGCTGTTTAAAATCTTCAGTGTTTTAGTGTCTATCCAGGAGGGTGGCACCTTGTGAGGATCCCTTGTATATCAACGAAGAAGTAAAGTGAGCTGGTTTAGGTCATTTATGTCTTGCTTTTATATATTTAAATTACCTAGAAGAGGGAAGGGGTATTGCCTTGGAGAACCCCCTGGGTGATTGGTGAACTTCTCGCTAAGTAGATAAAGAAAAACCTGACAGAATTAGTTTTTGAGGGAAAAATGTTTGGTTTGTAAATAGAACAATTGTCTTGGTTTCAGCTCAGTTCATTTTCTTCCTAGTAGCTGCTATAGTGCTGTGTTTTGAACTTAGTATGAGAACAATGCTGATAACACTCTGATGTTTTAGTTGTTGCTCAGTAGTGTTTACACTAGTCAAGGACTTTTCAGCTTCCCATGCTCTGCCGGGTGCACAAGAAGCTGGGAGGGAATGCAGGCAGGACAGCTGACCCAAAACTGGCCAAAGGGCTATTCCATACCACCTGACATCATGCTCAGTATAGAAACTGGGGGAGTTGGCCGGGGGCAGCGATCACTGCTCGGGCACGGGCTGGGCATTGGTCAGCGGGTGGTGAGCAACTGCATTGTGCATCACTTGTTTTGTATATTCTATTACTAGTATTATTATTGTTATTATTGTTATTGTTGTTATTATTATTTTTTTTTTCTCTTTCTCTGCTGTCCTATTAAACTGCCTTTATCTCAACCCACGGGTTTTAGGGTTTTTTTCAGTTCTCTCCCCCATCCCGCCGGGGTGGGGGGAGGGTGAGCGAGCGGCTGTGTGGTGCTTGGTTGCCTATTAGAGTTAAACCACAACAACAATGTTTTGTGAAACACACCAACATTGTTAGAAAAATGTGATTTATTTTGGAAAACTAGGCGCCATAACTCTGACAGCTTTACCTCCATGTGTTGCAGTTTAAGTTTACTTGTGTGTCCAGGTACTTCAGCTGCTGTTGCCCCTGCTCTGGACATCCCTTATGGACCATGGCAGCTGAGCAGGAGGGAGCTTGCCATATCCTGGTTTGCCCAGCCATGAGTGGAGTGGACACAGGAAGCCAGTGCCTCACTTTGAATTATGCTGCAGCAATGGGGTGGTACCTCCTGATCCAATTGCTTGCTTATCAGCTGGTTTGGTTTCATTTTGGTATTTAATTTGATGCTGAAAGGTTGAAATCTTCCATTTAAAAAAAATAAAATTGCTGAGTAGCTACACTTACAACATCAGAAGGGACAGTCAGCCAAACATGCTCACCTGAAAGGGGAAATTATTTTTCTTAGACTGATTAAGACTTCTGCTTTTTTTTTTTTTTTTTGTCTTTATCAAAACCTGTTTAACTCAAGCACCTGAATAAATTTTGAGGAGAAAAGATAGCCTTGTTAAAGACTCAACTGGACCCCAAAAGATCGGGTTCCACTTCTGGGACCCTCAGCAAATCCAGGGGAAACCAAGCTTGGCGTGCCTGGTGAGATCTGGGGAGAAAAAGTAGGAAAGGCCCATCATTTCTTTCAAAAACAATAAGGCAAAAAAGCCCAACCCAACCAAATTCTCAAAAGTTAAGGTTGGTAGAATTTAAAAGAAGCAACCATAAAAATTTGTAAATTACTATCATTGGTTTTGGACTGTTGTTCCAGAAATATTAAGCGAACTGGTTGTTTTCTCAAGAGTAGCAACCTTTATCTGTGTAGATCATATTGTCCGTTGGGACATCAGGAAGCATAGCACAAGTCTTCCTGATGTAGATCTGGTTGTAAATATACCACTGGATAGACACCAAAGCTGGCATAAAGGAATGTGTGTGTAGTAGCTGAAGCACTGGAAATGAAATCATCAGGAAAACAGCTGTACCCCTCAAAGGCACAGGGAAAGCATTCCTGCAAAGTAGCTGTGGATTTGCATGTGTAGTGTCAGGGAAGATGCATGTTTGGGTATTTTAACTTCCCAAGCCTGCTGCATCCAGGAGTCAGGGAATCCTTCCCTCTTCCATAGATGGCTTGCTCTGCTGTGTCGCTGGTGTTCTTCTCTGGGCAAAGGTGACGTGCCTAATATTATCTTGAGCCTTGCTGTGCTGGGATTGGATGGTGGGAAGCTGTGCTCCAGCAGTACTACAAGAAGCTGGGCTCTAATTTATGTGTCCCAGCTGCCCACATTGTACCTTTCAGCATCACAGATGAGAAGTAGGTTTGAGAAATATTCCTTTTGGTGAAGCTATAAGGTGCGCTACAGGGTTGGATGCACTGCCGCACTCTTCATGGTGGGGCACATTTTGGTCTCTGTGGGAGAGGACAAGGTCCTATATGGTCAACTTCAAGCATGTAAGTCATCACACTGAAGTTAAGAGGGTGATGCATGTGCTCAAACCTTCTCCAGGAGCACCCCAGTTCAGGAGGTGACACGGGTAACAGCTGCAGTCTAAGGATGTGGTCTAGTTTCCATGTTATTCAATCCTTGAATTAAAATAATAATAGTAGCTCTCTTTGCTACAAGGATGAGCACCACAACCTGTAGTGGATTTCAAACTATTGCGTTTTTGTGTATTTTAGCTCAAGAGGTCTTTTGACTTGCATTTAATTGTTGAAGGAGGAGTGCTATAAAGCATACCTGTCCTCAGCCTGAACCTCCCCCAGCTTTTTCATTATCAGTTGAGCTTTGCGATTTTTTTTTTTTTTTTCTGGCATCAATACTACTGTGATGTTTCATTTCCTTCTCTTTTGCGCTTTTGGCAAAGATAAAGTTTACTGTCGGTTCCACTATATACTCTATCAGGTGACCCAGAGTCTGATCCACAACTTGCAAAGTCAGCAGAAACCGTTTTGTTGCTCTCAGCAGGCTTTACAGTGACCTTTAATAATTCTGCCCTCCCAAGGGGGCTGCAGTATGAATCCAGTAGGCATTTGTCATGTCTCAGTATCCTAAAGGGCCAATCATTTCTTGCAATATTTTTGTAGGCCTTTGATCCATCACTGTTGCTTGATTGTGCTTTGAAGACTTAATAGTGCCCTGTATCCAGCACTTATTAAATTCAAATTCTCCAGTTGCATTTCCCTGGAAGATACATAAAAATAACACATGGAGGAAATATAACTAGAAGATCCTTTGTATAAGCTGGCTTACATTTTGTATGGGGGGAAGACACTGAAACCATTGCTTCTGCACTTGTGACAACCATCTGTATAATTTTGATATAGTGGAGTATATCTGAAAAAGCAATAATAGGTTGGGGAGCTGTGTGCTGGCTTCAAAGGCTCAGTTTTCAGTATGCTGTTAGGCAGCCTTTCATTTAGAAAGAATTAGCGTTGGAGGCACCTAGCTGTAGAAGTTGCTATGGGCTCTGACAATAGCTGTGTCTGGTGGGATTTTTGTGCTGCTCTTCTGTAGTTCTATTGTTGTTGGGAGGTAGTTATTTCAGGGTTGGAATAAGGATGCCATTTAAGGTTTCCAGAATTGCTCAGCTGATTGAAAGAGAATGGTAAAGCAGTGTGATAAACCATTTTCTGGAGGACAGCAGAGAACAGAGTGGGTGGGAGATGCAACCAATTTTGGGTGGAAACACTCTCACATCCAAGCAGTAAGACAGATGATACGTTAACTGCTGGAAGGGCTGGGGAGGGGATCCCTAGTTTACAAGGTCCCTTTACCACCCTGCTCATGTAAAAGAGCTTCTGCTCGAGAGTGACATCCTGGGGACAGCACAGATCCACAGTGAAACTGGGGAAATACTTTCAGTCACTCTGTTTCCTGGGCTCACACCAGGAGGCAGGTGGGACATTTATGATAAATTCCAGTAAAGCCACCTGATTTCTGTGCCAAGTCCCTTGCAAGCATCAAGCTACTTGCAGGCACATGAACAGCCATTTACTCAGACCTCACCTCCATAAAACTATGTTCTCCATTAGAAAGCCCTTTTCTCAGCCTAAGCAGGGAAAGAAGCTCAAGGAGAACAGAGCTTGGTTGCACCAAAAATAAAATCCAAGAAGAGCAGCCTTGGGCAGGGTGATTGAAACACCTCCATTGACTTTGATTTACCCTGGGTCAGCGTCACTTTGGGAACTGTGAGATTTGGGTGGCTAATAAACAGCCAAGGTCTCCAGTTAAACACCACATAAGCACAAACAGCACTTTCCCAACCTTTGGCGGGGCTGGTAGGACACATACCTTCTAGCTTACGAGGCAAAGCCTAAATTAAAAGCCAGAAACATCAGCGTCTCACGGCATGTTGTGCAACCAGAGCTCAGTGATATTTTGTAATTAGAGTTGCTCCCTTTTTTTGGTTTTTGGTTTTTTTTCAGCGGGATATGAATTTTTTTATGGGAGCACATGCTGAAAAAATTGATTAAGAATGCAAATAGAAAAATAATTAGTGAGTTGAAAATAAACACCTTGTTTTCAAGAAAGTTGAGAACTTCTTAAAGGAAATTTTCACAAGCATGAAAAGTATTATTTGGGGGAAAGCAGAAGGCTATATGCAGCAGTGCTTACTGCAAGTATTACAAAAGATGAATCTTCAGCCTGACCTCACTGATGCAACAATTTTGAAAGCCCCAAAGTGTGACTGCTCTTTTAAAATAGTCTTCTTTCTACGTACAAAAATACTTGTATGGACATAGATGGTGGGAGGTTTTTAACCTGAAATCTTTGCAAGGTGGTGCTGCCTGACAAAGGTGTATGGAAACATGATGTGTAATTGAGGACATGTGTGGGACTCTGGAGGAAACAGCTTTTGCGTGCTTTCTTGTGATAATGGGAGCTTGCTAAGAGCAGACTGGGCTTGTTTGGTGACACTTTGGTGTCAGTCAACAAGTCAGAAGTGCTCAGTCTGTTGATGCTGAAGGTCCACCTATCAACCTTGATGCCCCCAGACCCTTTCTCCAAACCTTTGGTCACCAGATGTGGGCTTCATGCAGGAGCTTTCCAGCCTGGGCACCTCTCTGCATTGGCATCTTCATTCTGCTGTGTGGCAGGAGACCATGAACATAGAGGAATGAGATGGGATGGCTTGTTTTGTTTTTTTTTCCTCCCAGTGCATGTTCCCGGCATTGTATCTCACAGCCGCTGTTCGGGCTTATCTCCCTGCAGCGGGAAGGAGGCAGGAGCAGGCTGGCAGCATTGTTCTGCATACACAATGGGGCAAGATGCCTGGTGAATGCAGTGGGAGCAAAGTGAGGCCAGTGCAGACCGATTTAGAAATTTGCAAGCAAACATCTGTCGGGCACTCAGCACAGATGAATAACAAAATCAGACCGGAGCAGACATATGACGAAATCCTTCCATGTGGAGGGAAGGGGGAGCAGGACGGCAATCCAACATGTACTAATATTTTCATTATAATGCAAGACATATCAGTAACACACACACACGTGAAGCTATGGAAATGCGGGGTGCATTGTTGTGCCATATGTTTTAAATATCATTATGTAGGCCAGTTTTGTCGCATATTTGATATTCCAGCTGTTGTTTCTAGGACTGGACCAACCTATCCGTATGGAATATGAATTGGCCTTGAACTCTGTCTAATCACTGACCCATAGAGAGTTTTGCAAAATGCATTTCTAACCTGAGAAATGATAGGCTAAATCAAGCACTGTGGGAGGAGGGCGATTGGTCGTACACTTGACCCAGATACAAATCTCTAGGGTTAAAAATAAAGAAGCTTTTGGATAGTGGGGACCAAAACATGTCACTGATAAGATTTGTTTTCCTTTTTTTTGTTTTTGCTGGAAAATGCATCTCAGACAAAAATCATGATCATAATTTTTGAGAAGTTACAGTTTTCAATATTTTCCCCTCAGTGTTTTGCAGCAAGGAGGAAGTAATGAAATGTTGATATGTCTACATTTTTAATTTGGAAATTAATGTAAAACTTCCACTTTCTTTCAGATTCCCCACATTTTTTCAGGGAACAATTAAATGTGGAAGAAATCTTCCTTGTGTTTTTATTTCTTACCTCTTGAAAAGAAGGGAACCCCACCCAAACCCTCATTTTGAAATACTCATATAAGTCTCCTAAGTTTAGATGAAAACCAGAGAAATGTTTCTGGGGACAAGTTCTTTCACTCCTTTACTTTGCTCCTTTTTCCTTTTCCTTTTGGAGGGTCAGCAGAAAGGGGATAGAGCAGCAAAAATAAGGGTGTGGAGTATATATATAGATAGATAGATTATATTATCAAGCAATTCCTGATTCTTACCCCCCCTTTTTTTTCCCTCCTTTTGAGAAAAAGAAGGATGAAGGAATCGGCGAGAGAGGGAGTGGGGAGCACCCATGCACGACAGATCCTCTTACCCCCACCTCTTGGCAAGAAAATTGAATTCATGGTGAGTTTCAAATGAAAGCACCATGCTAGGGTCTTTTTTGGGGTGGGAAAAATCTGCTTCCTTGTCTGGGCAGCCCGGGTGTTTCTTTGCAAGACGTGGGCTGGGACCCGAACATCTTGCAGGGCTCCTTCCTGTTCCCACGTCTGTGCCAGGAATCAGACTCCGCGGGAGGATTTCGGATAACATGTCCTCGGAAGATGGGAGCCAGAGGGGGATGGAGCTCCCTCTCGCAGAGCTGGGCTGAATCTGCAGCTCCAACACGCCCAAGAGTGCGAAAGCTGGTTTTCTTGCTCGAGTTGGCAGATATATGCACAAGGATCACAGCTGATGACTCAGAAGGTGCTGTTTTTTACAGACACTTTGCTGACTACAAAGTCACTCTGAGGGTTTGGTTTTACCCTGCAAAACCCGTATGTAAAATGTGTTGCCTTCCCCAAGAGAAATCTGTTTGCTTTCAGATTTGCTTTTCTTTGGTGCCATTGGTGAATGCAGAATTAGCTCATCATTGAAGTCTAACACTTTCAGAGAAAACATGAAGTTTTGCTAGCTCCCTGCATGTTTTCTTTTCTCATCAGCTTCTGCTCAGGGAAATCAGTGCAAGGTAGTGGATGCAGTGGACTTTCATGGCAGTGCTTAGAAAGTAACTTGGTCTGCAAAAACTTCATTGCCAGTGATATGGGACAGAAAGGGAGAGAAAAGCATCCATCACCCTGATTTTTAGGCTCTGGATTGATGAGATGGGCTGCTCAAAAATATAATTTGCTGCTGGTCATCCTTGCTGTGACTGCTTGCATTTCATTTCACAGGTTAGTGCTAGGTGCAGAAAGCACCAAGAGGCAGAATTTGTGGGCACTTCTTTATACAACAGCCACCTTTTCAGCAAAACTGAGGGACCATGGGAATCATGCTGATCTGGTGAAAATTCAGGCTGGCCTTCCGGGAGCCATTAGTGTTCTTTACTGTTTTAATCAAACATTCAGTTTAATGCCAAAAGGGGCTGTCTGATTGCTTTAACCTCCTGATTATGGCAGGCTGGAGCACTTTGGTCAGACGCCTGTGTTGGGTCCACTGACATGTTTACCTAAAATTTGTCATTCCCTACCTCTCTCTTTCATCTTTCCTTTTCAACTTTACCCATTTTTTTTCCTGTGTTATTTTTCCCTTTAATCCTTTAAACAATATCCTTCTGCAAGGTCCCTAGCAAGCTATAGCATCCTTGCCATGATGGAGATGTCTGGCTCAGGCCCATCTTGAGCCACTGCATGGTCTGCGACTGCATTTCAGTCCACTTACCAAACGTGACAAGAGCAATCCTGGCTCCTTTGCTGCGGTGACTCATAAGGACAAGTTATTAAGATATTAAGTCCCAGGACTGGGGCCAAGAGGGTTCAGACACTGCCTGCATCACTGTTGCTGTCTCCGTCCTTCTCCATGGCATGTTTACATATCAGCTGGAAATTTCCTAAATAAGCTGATTCCAACCATCAACAAATACTGTTCAGATAATGCACATTTCGTGGTAGTTTCCAGTATTCTGCCTACAGGAGGATATAAAACCTTCTTTTGTTATAATATAGCCTCCTTGGCAGCTTGTAACTCAGTGGGAAAGGCTCTGGATTCCTGGAGGAGCGCACTGTGTCAGCGATTTTGGGTATTTCAGGGAGTGTGAGGCCTCACTGGGGAAAAAAGGAAAGCCCAAGAAAAACTCCGCTCTCCTTTTAAGATGAATCCAGTAATCAAATTAGGTTGAAAATAAAAAAGTGCAAGTAAGGGGTGTGAAAAGGAGTTCTCTCTCTCGGCAGATCTGGTGGGCTTTTATGGGAAGCGGGAGTGCTGCCAGCCATCTACTAAGAATCTACTAAGTGTGTGTCTGTGTCATATTTCATTTCAGAATGAAAATTCAAGGGAGTAAAGGCTTCTGCACGCTTCTACCAGGGCTTTTGTCAGTTTAGCAAGGTGGTAGCAGAGGTAGCATCCATCCCTGGGTGGGCGCGCCCCAATGGGGGATGCATAGTAGCATCCAGCACCTAGGGTGGGAGGACACTTTGGAGACTTCTGTGGTCTACCTCCTCTCTGAGACAGGTGTAAAGGTGTCCCCAGACAGGATTTCTTCCATCCAGGGGGCTTCCCATTCCCTGTTTTCCTGAAGAACCTTTGTATTTTCAATGGAAATATTTTTCTGAATGCAGGTGATCCAACCAAAAGATTCAAATAGGTTAAAATTTCCTAGCGCTCTAAAGTTATTTCCCCCCCACCCAACTGACTTTTTTGCATTGTCAAAAGTTTTTCTGAAAAGGGTCTGCTTTCCTTAGAAATTGGAGTTCGTCTTTAAAAATGTCTCCAAAGGTGGTGGGAAGAGGTAAAGATTTTTAAATTTAAAACCTTTGCAAAGTTGTAATTTTCACTGAAACTCTAACCCTCAACAAATTATGGATCTTGTGTGGAATTTTGACTGAGGCAGTTTGGGGCTTTTTTGAGGGGGCTTTTAGCTTGTTGGTCTACGCAGAGCCTTGCTCTCTGCTTTCTTTGCTCTGGCCACCTCCATAAAAACATAGAGAGAGTTCATGTACCTGGCTGTGAAATGCATCACAATGTTTTTCTAATGAATTTTCAATAGAATGACTTAAATTTTAGTACCCTATGGGGAAAAAAAAAATACAGTGTCTTTTTCATTGTCTTTCTTTTTCCTCTCTATTCTGCTCTGCACAGTAAAAGTATCTTTTCAGACCAAGGCTGGAGGGTTGTTGGATAGGTGTTGCGCATGTCCACAAAAGAAAATTGCCAAAATAGAAAACCTTCATAAAAGTTGAAAGCCATAAGGTTTTTTTTAATATCTTTTGTGCTTTTTCTTGAACCTGTGACTTATAGGTTGGGCACACCTTGGATGGTGTGCTCTTTTGCTCTGAGATACATAGTTCTTCCATGGGATGCTTGCAAGTGGGAAAGAGGCACATGATGTCTGCTCTGAATATCAAGTTGAAAAGCGACTTGAAATGGCTTTAAACGGTGGCAGAAGAGCTTGGGAGCTGAATTTAGGATGGAGCTCTCTTCCAGGGGCCTTCCCAGACCGCTGCTCTGGGAAGAAATGCAAAAACTAAACTCCTTGGGAAAATGCACTTACAAGTTGTTGCTGTATTTTTTTAGCTGCCATATTAAAAATGAAAGAGAAAGATCCTCCAAAATATTTCTTTTCAATAAAGGGTCTTCCTTCAACAACAAAAAAAGACAATTCAAAGAAATATTTCAGCAGCTGTTTTTAATTAACTCACCAATCAGCTGGTGGAAGAATTAAATTAGAGTTGCTTGATTTTATTATGGGTCCATTTTATCTACGGACCAACAAAGGTTAGTGGCAAAGCCTCCATGGAGGGGCCTGATCCAGAGCTTACTGGAGGCTTGGAAAGTCTCCCTCTGACTCACAACATCTTTCAACTGGACTCACTAGTAATTTAAAATTTACCTCTCTGTTTATCAGCTCCATATCTCGAACCAAGTATATCCTACATGAATTCATTTTTAATCTTGTGCTGTGATGCAATGGGCTGCTTGGTGAAGAGGCTTTATAGACCAAACGTGTGCGCTTTTTTGGGAAGATATTACATGAGTTCAAAGTCTCGTCAGCCAATCGTATTTTGGTATTCATGCAAGCTGTTTCATAATGCTGTTTTGAACCCTGTTGGTGGCATAATTAAGATTTAATTAAATACAGGAATAGAAACATGTTGTTCATTTGACCATCTGTGAGTCAATGACTACAGTGGTTTTCTAAGTTTCTACGCTACATGCTGTTAGTGAGTGTTTCATATTATTTTCCATCTCCCCAACCATACTTGCACGTTTTCAGAGTCACTGAAGAGCCAAAGCAGATATTATAATCTTGTGTTGATGATCATCTCTTTTTGCCGTTCTTAGCTATTGATTGTATTAAGCAAAGTCAAATCTTTCAAGTGTAGCAAGAACTGCTAAGATGATCAGGAATGGGAATGCCAAAGAAATGATAGCTTAATCCAAAGATTAAAGGAAACAAGGGGGTGCATTTTGTTCCCTGCATTTTTTTTTGATGATTGAATGTCCAAGCCAGTAGCACCCAGGCTCCCATAATATTATTATTATCATTAATAACAATAATAACAATAATAATAATAATGTAGATACTTGTATTTTTCTCAGAGTCTTCCTACAGCATCTAGCATGAAGCAGCCTTGTTCTCAGCTGCAGGACAGATATGACAGCGATGTTCAAACTGACAATAGTCAAGTACCCAAAGCACATGTCAGGGCCCCAGAGTCGCAGCTTCTACAGAAATCAGAGCACAGAAGATGTTTAGCTGACATGCCCAAAATATGCATTTTTTGGTTTGACAAAAACTATTTCTGAGTTGGTGTTGAATATAAGTTAGATGTAACTGAAAAGGGCGGGGTTTTCCCTAATTAAAACTGGTTTGGGGTTTTTTTTTGCTGAAACTTTAGAAGGGAAATGTTTTTATTTCAACAAAATACTATGAGACTAAATTTGGTTAAATGTTGTGTTTTTAAATAGTGTAAAAATTACCCCAAGCCTAAAATGAAACATTTTGTTTCAGATAAATGAAATGTTGCATTTGATCTGAAGGTTTCTTTCCCTAGTGTTTTCTGGTTTATGGAATAAAAGAAAAAAAAAAAAGTTTAACTTGGACAATATTTATGCTTTCTTGTGTTTTTCTTGGGGAGGAAAAAAGAGATGGGGTCAACCACCAACCCCCAAAATAAATGCTTTACAAAGCTCTTGTTGAAGCACCTAGAAAAGCATAGAAGAGGGATTTGCCTTTGCTCCTGTTGATTCCCTGTTTTACAGTCTACCAAAATAGGTTATACATTTTATTTTCTCACAATACAGCTTTTAAAATCAGAACTTTAATACATTTGATTAATTCTTTTTTCTATATTTACATGCCTTTTATTTCTTGTTTTCACTCACTTTTTTTTGTTTTCTGCTTTGGGGTACAGATGAGGGTGACCAATCCAGTTAGCAACAGTAGAAGGATACTTTAAATTTTTTTTTTTTTTTAAATTTTCAGAAAGTGAACATTTTCCAGAAGGGGGGAAAAATGCGTGGAAAAATACTAGTGATTTATTTCAGCCTCAACAAAAATGGATCCATGTGCTTTCGTTGTCATGGTCTTGATAGACAAGAGAGTTTGTTTCAATGGTTTACAGTGATGTTCTTGGTAACAATGCTCTCTCATGAGCATCTAAAAGGCATGACTATACCATCAACTCTGACTCTTAATTTATCTCAGTGTCCATGAATTTTCAGAGCTCCAGAAATTACTGTTAGTTGCCATATTCTTCCACCCAATTCCAGCTACTTGCTAAATGGATTGGAGGTGGGGAGTGATCCTGGTGCTTCAAAGGTCACCGATGGGCTTTTTGTTCCCCACCATCGTCAAGTGGTGATAACAGCCCTATGATCCCAATTTCCAAACCAACCCTACTCTCCTCTTGCTACAATATGCCCCAACCATCTCTGGCTCTGCTGCTGTGCTGTTCTTCATGCCTTTATCACCATCTACATCACACTGTGGAGAGTTCACAGCTCCCAGTGCATCAGCAGTTTTTGGTAATGCATAAGCGGGTGCTCCAGGGAGCTGCAGCGAAGGGGACTGTTAGCACTTGCCTGATCTTGAGACTCAGGGACATTGCTGAAAGAAGGATCTAATGTAACAAGGACTTGCTTTCATTCTTATGCCCATCCCCTCTTTTAACGATGTTTGAAAGTCCCTTCTGGTTTCGGTTCCACTCCGTGGAAAGCCTTGGGGTTTTCCAGGTGTTAGAGCAGCGGGAGTTTTAAAATGTTTTGCACTCTGTTCCTGTTGAAATCACCAGTCGAAATCTCGCTAACATATCCGGGCTCAACAGTGAGTGCTTTGGAAAAATCCCACCTTTGTTTCAACAAATGCGCATTGTGCTAAAAATGAGCCGAAAAGGTCCATTTCGCAGCTGCGCCTCTTGCTTTGCAGCCGATGAGCGGGTGGCATATCGCTCTCCTCCAGCTCTGATATCCAGCAGACGGGGATCTGGCTCAGCGCGCGGTACCAAACAGTGCTGCCGGCCCCATGCCGAGACGTACTGCAGGGATGGATCTAAGTCAAGAAGCTCTGACCCTCCTGGCCCCACAGGTGCTATCTCCTCACCAATGCACCCCAGGAATGAGCAAACCTCTGTGAAATGCAGAAGAAGCTCATAAACACCTGGAGTCATTTTCAAAGGGCAGATATATAAACTGATGTAGTACTATTGCACAGCGATATCTGTAATTTATTTCAACTGATCAGCCTATAATTTGAATATTATTTCAATTTTGAATATCCTTTCATTTAAAAGAATACAGTGCGTGGTGAATATTTCTTGTCCTCAAAGTAGAGCTTAGCTATGTCTCGTTACTTGACATAAGTCTAAATTATCCCTGACGCTATGCATATACAATGAAAAATACACACAGCACGTATGGCTGTGAAACAGAATTTCCTCCAGCAGAATTTGCCTCTGGACAGATGTGGTTAAAGTCACCTTTCTGCCTGCCGGAGCAGATGGGCTTTTGCAGTCTCTAACTTCCCTAGGCAGCACAAGAAATTACAAGAAAGGCAGAACTGGGACCTGCATTTCTTCATTTTTCAACTTCGTATCCTCTCCCGATTGCTCTTAGAAATGGTTGGTCAGTTTTTAAAGACTATTTCTTTTTTTTTTAACAAAATTACATTTTACATGGGGAAAGATGGGGTTTTTTTCTCCTGCATTTTGATTCCAAAATTAGGAATGTAAAATCAGAAATCGGTTACAAACTAAAGTAACCTCAGTGTTTATCAAATATTTTCAGTTTGCTGTAAAATCAGTGTTTGGCTTCTGGAAGTACAGGTATTGTGAAGGAAAACAGTGCATTTATTTTGGGGTCAGGTACATTAGATTCCATTTTTTGTGAATTGCCTGACACAAGCAATTAAAAAGAAAAGATGATTGACATTTCCCTTGCAAAAGCTGCAATTTTCAAGCAGCTCGGCTCACTTTTGAAGTTGTTGCTTCATCTTTGACCTAAAGGAGGGACATGTTTAAGCCTGGCTTTATTTAAGATCCCGCTTAATCCTGTGTTGAGCATGGAGGGTGTTAAGACCCCATGAGCTGTGTTACTGGGGTGGCAGGGACCTCACTGGGGTTTTTATCTCTAACTACGCACCGTGAGGTGTTTCCCTGAGCTCAGAGGAGCTGCTCAGGGGCAATAAAATAGAGCACACGGAATAAATCGCTGCAGGATTGGGCTCGCTGCGCATAAAGCACTGTCGTAAGCTGTAATGTTTTCCAGGCTCCTGGCCTCAGCTAGCTGCAGCTATTCGCTGAGCATCTTCTTAACCTGTTTTGACTCCTGCAGTATTGACAGTGTTGCTTCTAAAACTCAGTATTTTGGGAGTGATATTTTCTCCTAATGTTTTTCTCCTCCTTGCAGTTTCTAAGTGGAAAGTACAGATGTTTATTTGCAAACCGATGAAGAATGCTGTGGTATTTTCCTTTTTTCTTTTTTTTTTCCCTAAATGTTTTTTTGGCACAGCTATGAAGTAATTTTAAAGAAAAATAAAAATAATAGTCGCAAATGCTTAAAATTCTGCTGGTGGTGTGGTTCCCAGAGGGATGTCTCCCAACTGCAGCCCCCATGTGCTGTTACCATGACAATCTCCCATTTTCCTCTAAACTCTGGCACGCCACATTCCATAAAATTTGCACAAAAAGTGTCTTTATTATAAGCAAAATCTGGTCAGTCAGGTACTTAATATCCTGTATCAATAAACATGCCAGTAGAGCTGACTTTCCCTTCTCAGGGAGAGGCTGGAGGGTTGTTTTAAACATATCTGTGGGAGATCCCGAGGGCTGGTTTACAATGGAAGTAGGAAAGGGGGGAGAGTGTATTTAGCTATTTGTTGTCTCTGCAAGGAGATACGCAATATGTACACATCCAGGCAGGCTTATATCCATGTGTCTATATTTATTTGGGCTTCCTCTTACAAACATGAAACTTCAGGATCTCAGCAGTCCGCAAGCTTCATGTTAAAAGCGTTATGCCTCTATCTCTGCTGCTAAGAGCATTTCCTGTATTTAGGTGCAGTTTGCACTGAGCATTCCATGTGAAATAAATGATTATTTCATAGGGGTATGATTCCTATGTCATGATAAAGCTCATTTGCAAAATATGCCATCCCATGTCCAAACAGCCAAAACTCAGTGCCTGATTCAGGTATTTTCTTGGATGCCAAACAAGTGGGTCCAGCCACAGTAGTTACAGTAATATTCTGACCCAAACATGTGCGGACACCAAAATGTACTGAAACCCATATTTATGTCTGACATATCATTTCAGATAAATTGTCAAAGCAGCAGGTATGTTATCCAACTGCTATCTTATATTTGACATATGATAAAACATTTTTACATGCTTGGATGTTTTCTAGTGAAAGATTTTGTGAAAGTGTGAAGTGCTGTGGTTATATTGAACGTGAAATAAAAATAGGGTGCTGTATTGTGGCTCTTCCTTATGGGAGGCAGGGAGAGGAGAGTATTTTTATGTTAAAAATAATTTGTAATGCAGAAATAAAATGGTGCTCTGTAGCAGCATAACAAAACAAAATTCCTTTGCAAGCTTTCCAGCAGAATATATGTAGATATTTTTTTTGTTTGTTTAATGGAGTTAATCCTTGTTTGTTTACCTTCTTGATTATATTAACTAGCAAGGTAGTGATTAAAGGCAGGAGTGTAGCTCATGTTAATTATATTTAAACCCCCAAACCTGTTTCTTTTTAGTGAAAGATGATTACAATAAACACACCTGCACTATTTTACAAGCAGGCTCGGTCCTGGCTTGGGATACCACGCTGCTGGGAAAAGTCAGGACTTAACCCTGCTTGTGGATACCTTTGTACAAAGCGTTTTTCCCCAGCAATCCGGGAGCTGCTGTGTGCAAGGGTGCGGGAACGCTGCATCTGTGAGAGTGCTGGTTGCGGGAGGATAGCCCTGGAGGGACTGGAACAAGGATCTTGTTGGGTCTCGATTGAAAATGGATTAAACGCTACAGTTAAATGCCCTATATCCCTCAGTGTGTAAAGCAAAAGCTAAGCGTGCTTGCATGCGAGTGTGTGTATGCTTACGTTGGTGTCTGCACTGAATGTGGCAGTCAACATCAACTGACTTTAAAGGACCCATTTTGGTGTTAGCCTACACCAGTACAAACTATTAGACCTTCCAGTTTATACCCACTCAGGAGCTGACGCCTTGTTATCTTGGAGCATATAAATATTCCCATAGAAACTAAGTTCTCCTTCTCTGTGTTGGGTTTAGATTGATATGCAATGGATTTAAAAAAAAAAATAGGAAAATTTAATTCACTGCGGCAGAGTGGTTTGGGGAGATAACATCTTATATTCCTGCTGTTTAATTAAAACCAGATTTTTATTTGCTATACCTTTTAATTAAAGAGGAACAAGATATTTGCCCTTCTAAGGCATCTGGTTGAGTTTATGAAATCTGGGGAGGGTGGGGGGTGTTGGTGTTTTTCTTTTTAGTTTGAGATTCAAATGCACCGATCTGCTCCACCACAGGTTTTATCGAAGGGACGCTACACAGCTTTCTCCTCAACTCTGGAGGCAGGGAGACAGCCACAACCATGAAATTCCCCTCCGGAATCAAGCTGATCTGCTCATAGAGCGGCGGGGGGTGTGTGTGTGGGGGGGAAGAAAAAGCCCTCCCTGCAGCTGTGAACTTGAGCTAGCAATGAGTAGCGAGGTAACAGGAATTGCAAAGAAAAAGAGGAGAAAGAAAAAAATTCAAGTAAGCCAAAAATCACTTCCATCACTGTTTGTTTAGGGTCTTAAATTAAGTTAAGCAGTGAGGGCAAATATTTTTTAAAGTACTTATTTTGCATTTATGTCCTAGTGAAGAATTAAAACAAATTCCCTGAATAATTATTCAATGCAGTTTTCTGACTACTTTTTATTGCTTTGAAAATATCAGTATTTGTATTAGTTAGGAATTTGGTCTCACTCCTGTTTGTGCTAAATGCCTTCAGAAGAGAGGGTGCTCAGCTCTTCCTTAGATAATGGTTAGTTTATGAATTCTCTCAAAAGATAAGGGCAGCGCATTTTAACATAAAAATAACCAAGGTTAAGATCACTACAGATTTCACTTGAATGTTCCAAGAGCAAGTTATTTTGATAGGGTCCAATTCCTTCTCTACAGCATTTAAGATATATTGAAAGTTGGTAATTTTTATTTTTTTTTTTAACCAGCAAAACTTTAAAGGGTTTTCCAACTTCTTTCACTGATTTAATTTCACAGTTTTACAGGGTTGTTAAGTTACTATTGATTTTTAACAGTATTAATTCAATTCACCAGGAAGATACCAACTGTGTATTACTTTCATTTTGCGAAGCAGTTTAGTTTCAGCGCTGGCTCGGATTCGCGTGTTTTGCTGATGTTTTACCCCATGGAGAATAGCTTGGCTGTTGAAGAGCTGCACCGGGATCGGTTTGCAAAGATGTAAGAGTCAGTAAAAGAATATAATGTGGAAAAGGAAAGTAAAGTTATTGAATGATCTTTTCTGTTTTTTGTTTGGCTTGAGGATTTTTCGCCCCCTGGAAGCAGATCCATCATTTTGCTGGGGCAGTGTAATGTTTCTAAGCCTGAAGTTTTTGTACCGCCACGATGCTGCAGAAATCCTAGCCCATGGTGTCAGGAGGAGAGTTGGATAGCATCTATTGGAAACTTACTGATAACACAGAATTACCTTCCTGGAAAAGGCAGATTTAAGAATGTAGCATGCGTTTCAATAACAGAAAGGAAAACGGATAAGCTACTCAATGTAAGGTGTCGATCTATCAAAACACAGGAGTCTATCCTTTGTATTAATACCTACTGAGACCAGCTCAACCTAAGCTCACACTTATATTTAAGCACATACTTCATCATTTACCTGGGCTGCTGGAGTGGGATTAAAGAGCAAAAATGCTGCAAATCAGCCTGTTAGGTGGGCAAAAATCTGTGCAGGGGCTTGTGTGAGCACGGAAAATCTGCCTCGCTATTGCAAGCTTGCTATTGCAAATTCGTCTTGCTGCAAAACCCAAGAATTTTAAATATGGTGGTGACTTTGGGTGGGTTGGTGTGTACCTCCACAGGAGGAGGAAAATATGGGATGAGGGAAATGACTATGGTAATAGAAGTATCTGCTGTGATTTAGACAGCGTGAGGAGAGCGGTGCTTGCAGCAGAGGGTGTGGAAGTTGAAAACCTTGGGAATTGTGGGTCTGAAATGCAAGTATCTGAATAATGAGAAGATTTGATGTTTGTTGAAAACCAGGTCTCGGATTAGCTCACTAGCTAGGTCTAGTGCTATAACATCCAATAATAGTTGCTACAGTTCATATAACTTCATTGTCCTCTGGAGAACTGTGTAAATGTTAGCTTGGGAAATCTCTCTTGCACGCTCAAGCAGGATGCATGTGTGTGTGCACGCCTGCATGCGATTCAGCATAGGGGGTATTGGGATCAGGTTCCCCTCTGAAGAGCTTTGTGGCCATTTAGCAGAAGTCCCTCTCTGGGAATCCTAACTTAAATCTTGCTCTGTGACCTAGGAAATGGGTTTTTGATAAGCCTCATCTGCGAGTGTGACTTGTTGCTGAAGAGGCAGGTGAGAGGGAAACCTGCTGGGCACTGAAATGCTGTGAAAACACTTGCTGCAAAGAAAGATCCACCAGGCTGATGTCGCTTCATAACTGATAATAATTGCTGATCTCTGTATGTGAATTTTTATTAGTCCCTCTTCTCCTATCCCACATTTCCAAGAGAAAGAGATGCATACACAAGCGTGTGTGCACACTCCAAATAGCCAAACCTGTGATTGCCCTTCTCATTGCTTCGCTCCATTTTCATCTGTGTAGAGCAATGTCTAATAGGAACTGCTTGGGCTAAAATTTTCCATGCTCGGTGTCTGCCTCAGCTTGATTATTTTTGGAAAGTGCTTTTGGAGAAGATGGCTTAGCCATTCGTGAGACTGTGATGAGAGAAAGAGGCGTCTTGCTGCCGGGCAGGCAGCCTCCACACCACAGAGGGTGCACAGGGAATAGCACACTGCTTCCTGGGGACCTTCAGGATCAGTGGATGCTCTGTCTGTAGGCTTTGTGTGCCAGCTCTTATCATCTCGGCTCCCCCAGGTGCTGTGCAAGTACTACACCGATGTTTCTGAGTACTCAGACACGACAGACAGGAGCACTGTGAAGCTAACTAGTATTTCAGGCTTGCTCTCTATGCAAGGTTTGCAAATAAGGGCTTGGAGAGAGGGCAGAAAGACACATAAAAATGGCTTCATAAAGATAAAACATGTGGGATTTGGTTGAATTGAAGAGGCATAAACTATAATCTAACTGTAGAGACAGATAGCTATGCGTACGCTTTATCTGCATTTTTTTAACAGCTATTTCTGTTGGCTGTGTTCCCCGAGGTGATCCACTTTGCTGGGGCTGAGCTGGAGCAGGGATGCTCACAGGAGTCATCCTCTCCTTCTGAAAGAGTGAGATTTTAATCCTGTACCACGAGAGGGCAGTGCCTGCAGCTGGATTTCCCTCCGCTCAAACACCCTCCTGGTACGCCGGCTTTGATAGTTAGTGCAAAATATTATCTGATTTTATTCCCTCCCCCACCCCCTTTTCCCCCCTCTGCTGGCAAGAAATTACCTTTGAGATTGGAATCGCTTTGGCGCTGGTGTTTCCTTGTCCAAATGCACTTGGACTTAAGCAAACAGACTGGGTGGGAGTGGGAGCCATCTAAAATTAGACATGCTGGCTGTAATTGCACTTTGTTCCCACAAAAGGAGCTGATGTGGCTTGGGAGGCTCTTCCCAAAGGTCAGGGCTTTCTGCCCTTATGGCAATATTCTGGGTCCATACACATGGATTCGTTGAGGCTATGCAGTTGGGACAGGAGGGTAATGTGTTGGATTGTTGTAAGGGGACTTCCACGGGTTACTAACTATATATATATTTAACCTCCTCTTGAAAGCCAATACAGACTGCCTGTTTGCCTCCCTACATGTGCAAACTGATTAGTTTGCTCCAAGGAGTGTCCACAGGGAGAGTCCAAGGTCCAAGTCCAAGGAATTGGCTCTGGCCAAGATGCTCTATGGCCATGCAAAGGGAACGGGCTCCTTGCCTCCCTCCCAAAGTCTGACCTAGGAGCAAACAGCTTCTGATGCAGATCCCAAGGCCCCACAGGACAACAGTACCTATAAGAAACCTTCAGGTTGTTGTAATTTCCTCCTGCTGTTTCCTCTGGCGAGCTTCCTGGGTCATATCCCATGCCTTTACACCAGCCTATGCTCAACACAGTGAGAGTATGGCCCGCAGCCCAGGATATCCTGCACAAAATGAAAGTTGTTTGTTCTGAAGGTGAATGAAGGTTGTGATGAAGCGCCAGTCATGTGAATAACACATCAGCTGTTGGGCCAAGAAGGTAGCTAGTGAAGCCAGGTAAGAAATAGGAATTGCTAATAGCAGACCTGCTGCTGCTTCTACTTCACCAGCTGGTTTTGCATGGACTGAGATTCACATGCAGAGACCTGAAAGGCTGTAGGAGCACAATGTAGGAACTGCCACGAGCCACCACAGGGTACCAGCTCTGGCTGCCATCCCACCTGCAAATAGGACTAGGGGAGCCTGTGGTGGTAGCACTCTCAGGTCTAGGGAGTTTCAACAATGAGAGGTACAAAGAAACTTTATTCTTCTCTGCAACAGGAAAGCAGTGAAGAAAAGACTACCTGGGAGCTGTTGACTGCCCTGCTCCCAAGGTATTAAATGTTCCCATTATTTGAAGAAAAATTCTGTGTTTCCTGACCAACTGATGCTCAGCATCCAAAAAGGGACTGGCGTGAAGACATGGTGCTTGGTGTTTGGCTCAGGGCAGAGTTTAAAACATCTGTTCCCTGTGGTTCAGCCCCTTCCTCCTAAACAGGTCTAGCAGGGTGTGTATGTTGTATGAGGAGACAGATACAGCCTGGGGTAATCCATCATCATGATGACTGCTGTGGAGCCATGTCCAGCCTTCAGAGATTGTTATGCATGTACAAACTGGAACCAGCCTCTATGGCTGATCTTGCATTGCTGGAATGAGATTTGGAAAGACAGCCATGCAGAGCAGCAGGATGGTGTGTAGCCAGTGTAAGACCATCTCATCTCATCCACAAGGAATGAAGCTGTGATAGGGGCTGTGTTGTCTAGACAGCTTTACAAGATGCAGCTAACACTGTGGAGTCTCTTCTACATGAAATGATGGCTGGCTACTGAAATGTGATAAAAAACATCATTGTGCAGTTGAGCTGTTTCTTCATGCTGGGAGAATTCTGCTCATTAGGACCATGTCTTTCTTCATAACAAAACATTGTCGTGCCACAACGCTTTGCTGTTGGGGTCTAGCCTCCTTTCCAAAGTCCCTGTCCTGAAGATTTCAGCCCAGTCAACCAGACACTTGAAGAGGACCTTGCAAAGTGTCCAACTTCTGTACAGGCAATATTGGAGTGACCCTAAGAGGGTTCTCTTTAAATCAGGGCTGTGGGTTACTGGAAAGCAGGCCTGCTTGAACACCACAGGTCAAGTAGCTTGCGAATCACAAAATCTTCAGTGGCCAAGCTCTGGCAACACTTAAGAAGCAATATGAAGTTGTCCGATTACTTGTCCAGTCTTGTTTCAGGTGAAACATAAAAGTTCTTTTTCTATGCTGGCATAGTAGGGCTCTTTGAAATGAACCTTGCTACTGTGGGTCTGTGGCAAAAAAAAGAAAAGTAAATTGTCCCCTCACCCCCAGGTCTGTCCTCTAAAGAAACTAGCAATATCTTCTCAAAAGAACAACTCCTTTATTTACAGTGGGGATGTGATTTCTTTTGTTCTAGAGTTTCCAAGTTGATGAAGGAGAACCATGGTGTATTGTTTCAGAAAGGGCCAGTAGTTTAGTTTTGGAAGAAGGAAGGTGTAACAAATCATTCTTACTTTTCTCAGCCAGGACCCTAGTGAGCTGGAAGCAGGATCCATATTTCAAGTGAACAATTCTTCTGCTGTTGATTGGCCCCTAAGCTGGACCTCAGAGGTTGCAATACGAGGGTACCATTCTTCAGCACCTCCTGGCTTCCTTCCATAGGAGGTTTGGCCATTGAATTTCTGGTGATAGGATCCTGTTGCTTTGTTAGAGGACAAGGAAAAGGCAGAGATGATCTGTGCTGCATTGCAAAGGAAGCAGAGCTGGAAAGACCAGGAAGTGCGAGCCTGACTTTCAAACCAGGGAGGCCATTGAGACCTGCTTTGAAAGTCGGTGTATTCCTTTGGGAACATGTTGATGGAACTGAGGAGACTCGCATAGGCCTTAATCTTCATGAAGTCACTTAAAATCTTGTTGTCTGCTAAGGTGTAATCTACTGTGTATGGGCTGCTGTACAGTGAGTTTGTGTGAGCATATAACAGGATCTGTGTGATTTATGGGAACTCTATAGTTGTTGTTCCTGGGATAAAATTTCAGGGTTCAGGAGATGAGATGAAGAAACAGAAAAATAAGGGTAAATGTCAGAAGTAGTTCCTTGGCAGAGAATCACATTGTGCTGCCAGTCAAGCCTGTTGACAGGAGACCAGAAAATGGGGCAAACTGCTACCAAGCGTGACACAGGGAATGAGCCAGAACTGGCAGGAGAGAAGACGGGTGGACATGGAGCATGTCTGCCCGCACCAATTAGCCTGGATTGACATGGAGTGTAAATGTAGTGCACAGAAATCATTGCCCCCCTGGGTCTTTCTGCCTTACAGTTCACTTCCAGGAGCTGACGTTCAGGCAGAAAAAGACAGGCTTATTTAAGAACAAATGTGCCCAGACCTGGAGCTATTCAGGAATGGCTGTCCTGGAAAAACTCCCTGAAGAGCTGATTTGCCTTTTTATTGTTCAGTGGGAAGAGGGCCATAGCACCGGCTTGGCTTCCTTCATCCAGAGAGATGATACCCTCTTCATTTGCTTTTATTCTTCCCAAATGAATGGGATCATCAGAGAGGATGAAAGAGAGACTGATCTGATGGCATGACACGTTCACCATTTTAGCAGCCAGTTGCATCCAAATGATGTAGAAGCCTTCACCCAAGAAGCATCCTTTGGTTTAGCACCTTTGGCTGGTGTGTGAGCTGTAACAGCCTGTCAGATTCCAGGTAGCTTGGGGAGGGCAGACAGAGGTGGACTGTCCCCTCCAACCAGTGTAAATCAAATGTGGGTCCACTGAAGGTGATGGAACAATACCAGTGTCAAAGCAGAGTGTGCATGAGGAGAGACAGCTTTATCAGTTTTAACGGTGGCAATAAATATATTGACTCCTACTTACTGACTCAAGAGCCCAGGATTAGAGTTTTAACTCCTGAAAGGAACATTTTTATTTCTGGTTTTGACTTCAACCCAAACCCCAATCCTTACATATCCTGCTGCAGGATTTATTTGCTATGGTTTTTCCAAGCTTAGAGTCATCATCGAACTCCAGCAGCCTGTTCCTCAAAGTCATGCCTTGTGCAACGATTCCTTGACAGCAGCAGTGATAGGTGGGAGTGCCTCCACAACAGTGCATTTCGCAGAGCTTGCCAGCCTGCAAACCACAGGCCAGCTGTACTCAAACAGCTGGCAAGTCCCGTAGGATCTCTGTGGTGGTGTTGGTGGAACTAGGCTGCAGAAAGCTCAGCAGATATTTCTGTCTTGCCTGGCATTGCTGTTCGATCATGGAGCATCAGTGGTGGGAGTCTGCATGTCAGAGGAGGACTTCAGCTTTAACTGATAGCTACAGCTAAAGCCTTCCTTAGCTGGAGTCACCACATTGCAGAAAATATCTTTGTTCCAGGATAATTCTTCCTGCTTTTGTCATTAGGATGCTTTGGGTACTAATGTAATCTCCAGACCAGTTGTTGGTCCACAGCAAGAAGTGCACAAACCTGAGAGACTGCCTGACATTACCTCTATATGAGTGTGCTTTCCTGCTGATACTGCACACACCAAGCCTGCCTCAGAAGTCGTTATCTAGGATTTCTAGATTGGAGCAAAGTGCAAAGAAAGAGATTTTTGCTTGTAACCACGTGCCTGCAGCAAATGTTTATTTGTTTCATAATGTGGCATTATTGTCTTGTATCCAGCACAGACCTCTGCTGCACTGTAAAGAAAATCAAGGCAGATAGTCCAGTCTCTGATACCATTGAAATGAGGAATATCTGGAGCCAGGGATTTTGGACATCCAAAATTAGCTTGGTGTGAAGGACCTTTTATAACAGATACATTCCCAAATGGAGGCTATTCTACCATTAGCCATGACAACACTAGAAAGGCAGTTATTGCTCCTTGATGACTGTGGTGTGTGACTTGTGGTGTCTGCCTGAAAGCATCCTGAAGGGATGAGTCACAGGTCCCAGTTGCCATTAGTAAGAACCTTGGAGAAATATACATCCTGATGAAAATTTGCACAAAGCCCTGTTGGGTCTATTTGGATACTTTCTAAATAGCTGGCTTGGTTCAGCCCTCCCCTTTCCAGGCTGACACAGATAGTGCCATTTTTGCAGACACCGGTTGGTAGTGTTATCTCAGGAGATGGGGACATGCAGAACTTTGTGTTTCCCATTGGTGCAGATCTGCAGGCTGGCAACCAAACTGCATCATGGCTAAGATTCACGCCTTGGGCTGTTGAAAGAACTACCTCTGGCCAAAGGTGCTGGGGACTGTGGCATCAGGACAGCCTGCCATGCTTGGTCTACTGTGGAAAGGCTTGTCCAGCTTTGGAAAAATGGCACATGGCTATTCCTGCCCCTGCATGCCTCAGTGAGAGTGTGGGTCCTGGGTTACTGAGTGTGACTGAGATAGGTATGGAGGTCTCTCAGCCCTGGGAGGATGTCTGTGGTCCCACTGATGAGACTGAACCTGTGACACTTGCACCACCTTCAGTGACACAGAGGATCAGCATCAGCTCAACCAGAGCAGATGGGAGGGAGGGAGAGTGTCAGGGTGGCTTTTTCTTGGTTAGTGTGCTGTGCTGCTTTACAAAGGGTCAAGTAGTCCCTCTGAAAGAGATGGAGAAAGCCTCCTTTTATTTGCCTCTGTCCTGCTCTTTAAGAGTTAAGAGTTTGAATTCATGGTTGTATAAGCCCTACTCCTTGAGGTAAAGATTAAGGCACATCTCCCTCAGAGCAGTGACCTCCTCTGGGTGCCATAACACCTACTTTCCTAGAAAAAAACCAGCCTCCAGCTTCTGTCTCCCTGCCAGGTAAACCTGGTTTGTATTATTTTCCCACCCTTTCATACTACAGAAGCCACCGGTGAGTAGTTGTGGGCCAGGAGGAGGATACTGTGGAGACCCACCTCCCATGCCCATCACTTGTCCTGATGGTCTTGCACAGGGACCTGTCAAGGTTTGTGGGTCCTGTTGATCTCATTGCTTTTATGTGAGTGGCTAGTCACTAGGGATTTAAAGTACCTCTCACCCTCTCCATGACTGAGCCCTGTTAAGCTCAGACTATGAGGTGAGCTGAAGCAGGATGATAACACAGACCTAGGTCTTTCAGGATGCAGAAAGGTGGACTTATACCCAAAATATCAAGTGAAGCATTGGGAGTGCTGCATTGATACACTGTACGTATTGTGTGGCCCCATCTGAAGCGCTGTACCATTGCAGGAAAAATAGACGTGGCTTCAGCATTATGAGCTTTGCAGCCCAACTGGAGGTCCCAGCTGGGTTCCTGTGTGTGGGGCATTGCCCAAGAGCACACAGTGAAGCATTTGTGTGCTTGGAGGGACTGTCAAGTAAACAAAGGAGCAAGAGGAGAGTGGATCAACACATCAGTGACATGCCCCAAGTCACGTAGATAAGGTAGAGACAGGCACTTCAGCTACATGCCCTGATTTCCCAGTCAGGTCTGTGTCTGCAGGACCTGCTGCATTTCTAGCAAAGGAGAGTGACAGATTTGGGGGAAAAAAAACCAAATCAACATATTTTAGAGATTGTAGAGATTTATATTATTTACTTATTCAAGTAAAATCCAATAGGTATTTTTGTGGTGGGTTTTTTGGTTTTGTTTTTGGTGGTGGTGTGGTTTTTTTTCCCAAATGAGTAGAGAAGTAGGTAAAGGTAGAAAATTGCATTTTCAGGGTTTTTTTTTTAAAGTTTTCACCTTTTCAGGCACTGTTTCCTGTAAAAAATTAATCCAAGAGTCTTAACTGAGTGAAAAAGCAAAAAGAAACAAAAGTTTGAGGTGAAATGTTTTATTCGAAGTTGACTGAAATACATTGTTGTATCTGAGATGAAATGCCTTCTTTTGTTTTGACAGAAAAATTGAAAGGGTAAAAAGTTTCTTTTCAGTTTTCCCCACAAAGGCCCCCTCTCCATTTTTCCTTCACCCCAAAACCATCAGTTCCTGACATGATTTTGCTTTGTAGAAATCAAAGCTCTGAAGAGAACTAATCAGTATGTTAGAAAGAATGCATACTCATTTATCTAGATCTAGCATCCTACCTGCTAAGAAATGATAAAGTATGTTCAAGGAGAATGGTTTCAGATCTCAGAGTGCACTAGCAGGGCTTTAGAGAAGTGTGCAAGATGTACGATGGCTCTTCTTTAAAAAAAAAAAGAAAAGATTCAGAGCCTTTACAGTATAGGACTGATGGGAAAAAAATGCATTCAACAGACAAATACAATGTTAGTTTAGGGCACACTCAGGTAGTATGGGAGAATTATGTCAGAAACAGCTATGGGCTTTTCTTCATGGTTTTATTTTTTGCTAATATGAAAACCTTCATTATTACCATGGGCTGCAGAATAGAATGGCTAGTCTGTGAAAACTCGTTGGTAATCATTTTCCAAGGGTGAACACACTGCTTTGTCTCTCTAGTTTGTTGCAGGGAGAATGTAGGTGGTATTTCATGTTGGAAGAGTTCATTACAGCCTTCCTAGCCTTCCTGTTAGATTGTTGATGGAGCAGCATCAGGTCACTGCATTTGCTCAAAAAATCACAAACTAGAAAAATTATTGTAAGAATGTCAAAAGCCAGGTGCTGCTTTTGCATGAGAATTTAAGTTGGCACGTACAAGGGGCATAGAGGAGATGGTGCCCAAGTGCTGGCAGTCATCAGCTTTTTCATACCAAAGGGCCTTGGACTCAGACCTCCCAAAGTTGTCACATTGGGAGGAAGGCATGAGAAATTTTGGAGAGACACACAAACAGAAAGACCTGTGTCTCACCTCCTGAAAACTGGGCCTTTCATGGTCTCTGTGCTCTAAATCACTGGTGACTTTTACAGTTATGGCCCTGGACATCTTAAGCCAAGCAATAGGTTGCAACAGGTGGTGCTTAGTTTTTTTCTTGTGATCAGGGATAGGTTTTCCCACACACTGGAAATGTGATTTGGATGCTATTGTCATCCAGTGGAAGAGAAAATGTTGTTGCTGTGATTGTAATGACAGTGATTTTTAATCTGTTTTATTATTTTCAGGAAAAGCAGTCTGTCATTATGTGAGAAACTAGAAGAAAGAGAAGCAGAAGGCCCTACACAGCAATAAATTAACACCAAAAGAGGCTGGATGCTGGACATGCGTCGGGAAAGCAATCTGTGACAATAAGTAAAGTTGTAAGTGCCATGCTTTTGCTTGCAGTACTGAGAATTTAACAGCCGGTACCCAGCAGTTAGGTCATCAGGTTTTGCAATATGCTGCCTTTAAAGATCTTTCTTTTGGGTACTGCTTAATCCCACTTTACCCAAGACAGACGGGCTGTCAGATCTGCACAGAACAGAAGGGAGAAAGGAAAAAAAGTAAAGACATACCACATGAATTTAAAGACATTTAAATTAGTGTGTCACAAGTCAGCTATTCAGCCTTTACAGAAAAGCAGCCTCATTCATTTAGATCTTTTCAAGTGAAGCTCTTCAGAAATATTAGTTAACTAGAAGCCTGACAAAAGAGGCGATACCTATGAGAGCCATTTGTATTGTTTTAAAACCCCTTTATCTATTAAAGATGGAGGCAGCTGGAAAATAAAATATAAATGTTCTCTGTAGTCAACAGAGTTGTGATCAGGATTCATTTTCTCAGTCATGTAGCTAATGGAAATTAGCAGAAAAGGAGAAAAGACTTAATTAACTTTTCCTTTAAAGTAAACCGATTGCATTTTCCCTGTAGACTTTGTCCCTTTGACATTCCCCTGTGAAACCAAAGGGGAATATTCTTTGGAATTATTTTTCTCTGCTTATGCTGCACTTTTTGAAGGCTGATATGCTTCAAGGCCCATTTCCAAAAAGTGACAAAATCCAAAGGAACTTACACCACAAAAGGACAGTGTTAGAAAGTGGGTTAATTACCTTACAATGCAAAGTGCCAGGCACTACTGAACCACCCCCCCTCTGCTCCTCCCTGCACTGCTAAGTAACACAAAACCTGTTGCTTTCTATCTGAGACCTGAAGCCCCATGTTGGGCATTTGGGCAGTTTCCCATCTTCACCATATGGTGGACTGATGAAGCACCATATTCTGGTGGAAGCAAGCACAAAATTCAATCCCACATAAATCAGGATTAAGCACAAGCCAAACAGAAAACAGAATAACAGTCCTTCAATTTAAAATAGAAATAATTATATAAGAATGTAAATTGCAAATAGGCATTTGCTCCCCTATACTTTGAAACAAACCTGAAATTTCTGTGCACTGTCTTGTGTGTCCTGGTGTTCGGTGGTAAACTGTAATATCTCTGAGAAACTCTCAGTTACTTGAACATTTTGTATTTTAAGAAATGAGGTTCTGTTTATGTTCAAAGCCAGGTGTTTTTCTGAGTCAGGTACAAGCTAAAGAAAACTTGTAAAGAAAATAAAGAAAATCTCTACAGGCTCCATCAGCTTGAATTATAAAAGAACAACTTTGCACAAGATAAAAAAAAAAAGCACCTAAAAACGTATTCTGAGAATAAACAAAACCTTTAATCTTGTTTGTAAAAGGAACCATTCCCATGATCTTAGTCAAATGTTCTTTTCTTATTTTTCTTTTATTTCTTTTTTTTT
>VZTL01061736.1:2463-14840 GCA_013400535.1 Scopus umbretta | reverse complement strand
TTTTTCAAAAATGCTTTTTTTTTTTTTTTTTTTTTTTTTTTCTGGAGATTTAGTTTGAGCATGTTTCCATCATCTTTAATTGCTTAATAAAGGGAGTCAGTCCTTGGCCTGGACAAAGAACAGATGTAGAAAGGACCAGATGCTTTACTTTCAAGTTAGATGACTCCAAAGTACAACAAGTCTGTCATGTCATTGCTGCTAATCCAACTTTATGCTGTGCAGCTCATCATCAGAGCTGGGAACTGGGTCCCAGATGAACGGAGAAGACCAGATTAAAGGTGCCAAAAATCGTGGGGAATGCTTTATCCAGGTGGGAGAGTGAAGCTCTTGGTGGCAGGGCTCACTCAGCATGTGTTAGTAATGGCACTGCCAAACTACACCTATGCAAAGGGTTCTCCAGAACCTGAGCTGGCCTTGTAATTGGCTGGTTGATCTCCTTACAGCCACAGGTAAAGGGTGGACCACCAAGCTCCTATGCCTTCTTTTGAGCCACATGCCATGCCTGGAATACCTGAACTATTGGGCACATTGTGAAGTGCTGGGGACAAGAAAAGTGCAAGTATTATCATTTAGAGGTGAAATGTGCTTCTTTTTAACCTAAAACAATAGCAAATGTAACAATGTGATGAAAAGCAGAACAAGGATTTCCAGGGCAAGAGAATTTCAAAGAGATAATAGCTATTTTGGAGATGCTCAAATAATTGTGAAATTAAAGGTTCACAACATATGCAGGATGTTGACTTTAAGAGAAAAAGGTAACAGGACCCTTATTATTTGCAGGGTAGAAACACAAGACACCAAAGTTTGTGGAGGGAGGCACTGGTGAATGGTTGTTAATATAACTTTGATTATTTTGTTATTAGTATAAAATAGTCAAGACAGTCTTTGCTTTAAAAGTCTTGTGTGTTTAAAAGTGAATACAGTCACTTTAACCTTTCTGCCAGGTGTTTGCAAAGTTACAGAAAATTAATCCCAGTCTCTAGGAGAAAGAAGATATTTTCTCTAAGAAAACATTCACTTGTGGTTTCCCTCTTTTCAGAGCTTTTTATGAATCGTAGAATCATAGAGTCATTTAGGTTGGAAAAGACCTTTAAGATGTTAGGGAATGACCTCGGGACTGTTACTGCCAAATAGTTCCTCATCCAAGTCACTGCAATGGAGTCTGTGACTGTTTATGTGAGTGAATGGTTGTCTGTGGGAGACAACATGTACATGAGCCTATGCTTAGCTGTACAGTTTTGATCTCAAGGGGATGGAAGTGCTCATAGGAACTTCTGAAAGAAAGTGGTGTTCCTCATGCCTTAGGAGGGCTGTTTGTGCTGTATTTCACTGTGTCTTCTTCATTTGAAACATACCCCTGGCAAGGTTAACACAGCACTACCTCAAGGGATTACAGATAGTGCCCATGAATAACCCTGTCTCCATAACCAATGGGAAATATCTCCAGGGATAGGGAAAACTGCCATTTGTGTCACATCTAGTGTTGTTATTAGTGGTTTTATTTGGCTATCTCAAAGCAGTGACTTCAGGTACCTTGCTCCCATTCATGAGTAAGTTCCTTAAAAACTAGGTATCATCAGAGCAGTGAGTTCAGTGAGCACTCAGCCAGTCAGGAGCTAAGAAAATTATTCTGCCACTTTCTTCTTGAGGAAAATAAACCTTGGCCCCTTTGCAAAACTATTGTAGAAAATATATGATCTGCGAGGTGAACAAACAGTTTTTGAAGGGGTGGGTTATCCATTCCTATTGGCCAGCTGCCCTTTCTTTGGGTACAAGTGATCCTGAATATCTGCATTGCTTGTGGTCTTGATTCAATGAAAAAATATTAAAAAAAACCCCAAACAAATAAACCCCACAAATTATGTCTCTCATACCTGTACTGAGGCTAATTTCTTCATTAGCCTTTCTGCTTTCCCTAAGGAGGGAGCTGATGAGGAGACACAGCTGGGCCCAACCAAAAGGACAGGACAGAGTGGAGAGACCCATGCATGTGAAGCTCCAGCTTGGGCCCCCGTCAGAAATCTTGTGATGCTTCCCATTAATGTATCATCTTTGTAGGATTTTGAAGCCTGAGGCACTCACTGTCCACCAGAACAGAGTGTGGAGTCTGAAGTCCAGGCTAGCATGGCTGATGGCAGGGCTCTGGCTGGGCTGGGACCTGCTCCCTGGCTCCCCCGAGACCCGCTCCCCTCCTGCTCACTGCACCTGCACAGTGGTCCTCGGGACTTGTTAGTCATGCAGGCGGCACCTCATAAACCTGCCTGGAGACCTCAGGTTTGAAAACAGAGTCACCCAGGCAGATTTACAGCGTGATGTCTGTTTGACTGACAGCTGTTGCCACTTTATGGGAAGCCAGCACATGTTCACGCTATAAAACAGGAACAATAGCTTGGGAAAATCTTTGCATGCTGAAATGCTTCAGCCTCGCTCTCCATCTGGGAGGTGGTTCTTCCCTGTTGCCACCAACCACCTTAGATGTGCTTTGGATGCAGTTCAGTCCCTCATAGCCTTGGGTGACTCAGGCAGAAGCTAAGGTGCTGAAGTGTGGCAGCACTTTTGTGCCGTTGCTGAAGGTGCATTTGTTACTGATTGGGCTGTGGTTAAAAACCAACCTGTCAGAAATTACAGCTTCAGGCAATTTCCTCAGAAAAAACATTTTGGCAACCATTACTGAGGACACAGTGGCAAGACTGAGCACACACAAAACCCATTTCTAATGGAGAGCTGTCACACTGTGTTATCATGATCCTGCGCTGGGGGAGAGAAGTCTTTTATTTCCAATGGGTTGTTTTGTGTTGCAGAAATGTCTCTAAGAAATCAGGAGAGAAAAACCAGAAATCTGAGGGCAAGGGCAAATGCCAGCCATGACAACAAACCAGTCTGGAAAACTGTCTCCCAGATCTGTGTGGGGAAAAAGACAGTAGCAGATGGACACAACCAAAGGACTGTGAGGAGCCTGCTGTACTCCATGGAAAATGTAAAGATTAATTCTTAAAAAGCAGTTTTGGAACAACCTGGATGGGCCGTTTACTGAGCACGGTTGGTGAGTACACAGCTCTGCAGTTGGACCCCACACCAGCATGCCCTGTGGGGGGCTTGAGGGAGCAGCATCACAGCCTTTCCTTCCAGGGATGCTGAGCTGATGATGATCTTGTTCTTTTTTTCAGTGTTTCCTCCTATTTTTCTGCTGGCAGGTGATTGCTGGGTCAAAGACAGGAGCCAGTGGTCTCTGTGTGAAAGACAAGTGCTTCACAGCAGTAAGGAGGAAGCCAGAGTCTTGGGGAAGATTCAGATCAGATGAATCACACCATTTTCTGGGGCAGGTCTGCAGAAGAGATGGGATGTTAGAAAAAATTTCTTTACTGAAAGAGTGGTGAAGCATTGGAACAGGCTGCCCAGGGAGGTGGTGGAGTCACCATCCCTGGAGGGGTCCAAAAAATGTGTAGATGAGGCACTTTGAGACACTGTTTAGTAGCCATGGTGTTTTGGGTTGACGGTTGGACTAGATGATCTCAGAGGTCTTTTCCAACCTTAACGATTCTATGATTCTGTGATTAAGAGCAAGATCGTGATTACTGGACTGCATGAGAGAAAGAGGCACTGGCAATCATTTGAGCATCAGAGCAAAAGACCTGAGAGCCATTCCCAGCAGCACAAATGCAGTCTCCCACCATAAAAACAGTGAAGCATTTAGATCACTGTGGTGGCTGCCAGTCATCTTGGGTATGGTCCCAAGTGTGAATTCCTGCTCTATGAATTCAGCATCAACAAGGAGTGAGTTTTCATAGGATTTAAAGTGAGAAAGGAATCATTAAGATCCTCTAGTCCAATCACTGTGATATTGCATCCCTTTGGTTGTTACCCAGCAACTTTGGCCCCAAGCCAAGAGGGATCTTCTTGTTGTAGTTAGACCTTTGTTTTAAAAAGGATACATCCAATCTTGATTTAAAGTCTCTGAGTGATAGACCACCAAAGGATCTGCAAATGTTGGCAGGACATTATTGTCTTTGCTGAAGGTCTGATTTCCTGGTCAAAGACCTTTCCATGCCTGTATTTACTGCCCAGTGCCCTGGTTGGAAAGGTCAGATTTGAAGCATGGCTCGGTATTGGGGAACCAACTAGCAAATCCTCGGGAGTCAGAGGGCACCCTCCCCAGAAGCAAAACCACTGGGAAGAGTCAGACCACAGGCAGAACCTCTGCCAGTGGCACCTCTGAGCTGCACAGCAGCAGCCATAGCAGCAAGCAAATGGAGACAGACCAGGGAAGCACAATCTAGTGCTGCTTCCCCAGTGAGGCATCTAATTCTCATTGCCTGTTAGCTAGGGACCTGCATGGGAATCTGGATAACTAATTCTTCTTGTAAAGCTAACTTTAGCTGCCTGTGAAGGAGAGGTTGACACCTGAACTGGCTGGCTGGATTGTCTTTACTGATGCTGGCAGGAAATTGGAAGCAGGTAATGGGGAGAATGAATTGCCTATGAATGGGAGGAGGACACCTCTACACCAGCTTCCAGGAGACAAACAACACTTAGGGTAACCACAGACTCCCTCACGTACTTTAAGCTGGCCTACAGGCTTCTAAGCTTGGTCTGTTTTGTTACTTGAGTGGTTGTTCAGCAAGCCCACAAGCAAATCCATTTACTGAAGCTTTGGGCATGGGAGTTTCTGCAAATGCATGGTTTCTTCTACATACCCATGTATGTCTCCTTTGCTGCTCAGATATTCAGGCTGCATTTAAAACCTATGAGAAGAGAAGCCCTGACTTTTCAAATAGCTGCAACCTCAGCATGAACCAGCTATAGCTCCAGAAGGCCCTAAATTACAGGTTGTTGGAAGCTAAAGGAGGATGCCAGGGAAATTATTAGCATGAGCAGATTCCTGTGCTCCTTCCATGAGTGTCCAGTACTGGCTACATCAAAGCCAGGAGAATGTGGAATCCTGGCCAGGCACAGTAGGGTTGCTCCTGTGAAACCCATAGACAAGTATCTATTACTGCCTAGCAGAACTGGTCAATTAGGTCATGACATTAGCTTAAAAATCCTTCCTCTCTTTTCCATCAGAATGCATTTGGGGGAGGCTAGTTGTCTTCAGTCTGTAGGGGTTATGTATTCTTTTTTTCCCCCCCCCCCCCCCTCCAAAAAAAAAAAAGAAACCTGGGTTTTTTATGAGATCTGTTTCCAAAACTTGGCACTTGGAGAAGACTATCAAGCGCTATTAGCCTTACACTAAAATTTGAGTCACTTTTCAAGGAATTTGCCTGAAATTTCTAGCCATAGTGAGGAAGACTTAAATGGGAAATCTCTTGAGAAACCTATATGCTCTGGGGAGTTCTGCTACTTCACAGTTCTGGGCAGACAGCAAGTTGTGATGAGAAAACCATTTTGCAGACTCTGCCCCTGCTGTCAGCTGGAACTGTGAGTTGCACAAGCCACTGACATGAATAATACTGCATGGGAAGATGTACAACACACTCAGACCTCAAAGGCTCTGCAGTTCATGCCATTCATGGGCAAAGTTGGGCCCATTCCTTATTTTAGCTGGAGAGATACATTTAATTGTGGCTACTACGTGAAGACAAAAGCACGTGGCTGGGATGTTTCTGGGAGGTAGGTCATTAAATGGTGTAGCTGTGGCTGTTGAATAGAGTGCTGCAGCTCCCAGAAGGCCAGCTGGCAGTGTGAAGTTCCCCTGGAGAGTTTATCTATATGCTGCATTGGCCATATAACATTCATCTGTTATGGGAACTTATGAAAGGGGGAACAGTATTTTAAAGCTGCTGCATGAAAGTCATATTTTCAGATGGAGAAACTGAAGCACAACATGAGTACCAGCTCAGGAGATCAGCAAGCCAGCTACGTGGAGAAAGGATTAAATCTCATCAGAGTCTGTTTTCTAGGAACCACCATTGCCCCAGCTCCAACAGTTGAGCTCTTTGTGGATGCCCAGAAGGTATGGGCTGGTTTGTGTTTTACTGTTGTGCTTTCTGAGTAATATGCCCTTCCAGGAAAATACCATTCATTTAAAATAGTGAGCCCCTTTTTAAAACATGTTTTCTGTTTTGAGTACAGGTCAAATAGCAGACACTTTTGATTAATGCAACTTCGAGATATTGAAAAAAAAAAAAAAATCACATGCCTCAGTGGGAAAAGGTATAAAGGACAAACATTCAATGCTGCTCAACATTTTGGGGAGGTGGGGAAATGAGCAGGAATGGCCATATCTAAATAGAAAGCCAAAGCCAATGCTTGCAATTGCCAAGACATCAGCCAAAAGGAAAACACAACTCTGATCACAGTAAAATCATGTATGAGTCACGATGGGCCAAGAACAAGTTTGCTTTCTTTTCCCCCTCATTGAACAGATGATGATTAAAAGATAAATCATGCTTGGAGTCAAATCAAGTGATTGGATTAAAGTTTAGTTGAGTATTTAGAGACTGTTTGGGACACAATGGAAAGCTAATTGAAAACTTATATTTGTAAGACCCTTGAACTCTCCAGCTCTTAATAAAATACTACTGCAAAGTACACAAGGGTTCCCTGTGGGAGAGATTCCTCTCCACAAGTGCTTTTATTCCTCAGGTATGTGGAAAAATGGTATTCATTTTCTCTGCAAGTTCTCCAAAGAAAAGTATGTTCATAATCGTAATTCAACTATTGTTCATGATGCAGTAACTTAATCTATTCAGCTCACTGAAAATCAGTGAAGCAAGACAAAGAAAAGTCACTTCTTTAAAAAATGAAATTTTAAGCACTTCATTCTTTTAACTAGTCTTTGCTCTTTTGAGCAGCTGGTATTCCAGAGTGACTGGCTGCCTGCATTGGGCTGAAGTGACTCTGGAGTCTTAAAAACTATGTAAAAATTCCTTCTAGATGTGCTGTAGTAGGAAATGTCATGCTTTATTTATATTGCTAATATAATTGCATTCTGGAATCACCCTGAGTTCTTAAGGAACATACCCAGCCTCTAGCTTCAAAGCACTCTCCTTTATGGTGGAAATACTGGTGAAACCCACAAATAAAGACAATAAACTTCGCTATGTCCACACACATACATGAACACACAGAAATGAAAAACCTGGTTCTTCATTTGGCCTCTATCCAAACAAGCACAAACCTTTCTTTGTAATCCTCAGCATTGAAGTGAAGCTGCAGAAACCGGTAGTCAGGTTCATTTGCCCCCTTACACTTTCTGGCTCTTGTAGATTCTTTATCTGACATTTTACTGCCCTGGAGGAGAAGAGATCTTACGTGGCAACAAGGCATTTTGCAGCTAGAGCCTGCATGCTACAGGGCTTTATAAGACAGCAGCCTGATTTCCATGAAAGTCAGCCTTATTTAAGCTACTAACAGTAGAGATGAGAAGTGGGGTTATTCAACAACCCTCACACATGCGGGTCAGATGTGAACCCACACCATCCAGGTTTGCTTCTGGGGGAGGAAAGGGGCTGCCCTCAGTCTGCATGACTGCAGGACCTGGGTAGGCTGCTGAGTTTCATGGTCCATTAGTCCAAAAATGGGTGATGAATGAGTCCTAAGAGGAGCACGGTATAGAGCTGTCTTCTCCATGTGCAAGAGTTTGTATTTCTCCAACTAGCTTGACCTTTAGGACAGTTTTTCTGCAAAAAGGATGTGTGTGGAAAGACCATAGGTGAAAAGCTTAAGTATAGAAGGTTGGGGGGAGAATGGAAGTAAATTATGCTTATTTCAGATGGTGAATACAAATTACTTTTCAGACCCACTTTTCAGATTGGCACAGATAAATTTAATGTAAACATGACTATGTGATTTAGCAGGTGTGATCCCAGTGTGATCAGCATGATGTTTTAAACCCATGTGGTTTAGCATTGGTCATAGTCCTGTAATTCAGCCAGAAGCAATGCAGTACCCCTACAGAATCAGGTATGCTGCAAAAGTAAAAGCTCTAAAAAAATTCCAAAATCCCCAAAATACAACATTTACTTTGTATGTCTTCCTGTTGGACAGTGTGGCTGCACAGAACTGCAGTAAGCCATGCAATCCCTCTTCTTTTCCTAACACACGACTAATAGCACCTTTTCAGTCCTAACAGACACGTCTTACCTATTCTTAGAGGCTGGCAATGATTGCAGCCTCACTTAGTGCTTTCCCATCCTTAGTAATAGAAGATAATTCCTAATGTTCAAACTGATTTTCCCCTTGCTTCCACTGATATCTGCAACTCCACAGTCTGTCCCCATGTTCTGTCTTCCTCTTTGCCTTTTACTCAGTTGACGGGCTTGGTGTGGCTCCCTTTAACTTTTCCACATAGGTCACGTGTCCTTGACCTCCTGCTGTTCCCTTTCGTGGGCTACATTTCAGACCAACAGGTCACATAGTCACAGCAGAGCAAGCTGGTACCAGGAATAGTCTAATTCCAGTGACTCCAAGCTCTACATGAACTACCTCACCTTTGCTAAGGTAAGCATGGGTATGTCTACAGTACATGGCTTTATGCATCTTGGCCATATCTGCTGTAGACAACTGAGACAGAGGTGAAAACAAGGCAAGTGGGGTTAATGTTTTGGGACTAATTCAAGTTTTGGGACTAATTCAAGTTACCAACCCAGATTAAAATCTAGTCTGTTGAAGAGTTCACCTCATTGCCTAACCATTGCCTCCTACTGACTTCAATGGAGCTTTCACTGAGTGCACTGTTCTTTATCATCAGTGTCTCATATGCATCAAACAAAATGAAAATATTAAAATAGTCATAAAGCTAACCTTCTCTTTGTGCTAATTAATGTCAGTTACATGCATCAAAGTGGAAAGTTCACTGTGGTAGCATTGCTATATGATTTGCCCACAAAAGCCAGCCTAGCATTTGCTTTTTCTTAACAGCTGTAGTTTGTTCTTTGTTAGAAAGCTTTATTATGTCTTAAAGTGGTTAATGTGTTCTGGGAGGACTGGGCAATAAGGCAGCAATTACAAGCTATAGGACAGTTCTTGGTGAATTAGAGGAAGATGGATCAGTAAGATTAATATATTTCTATTCATTGTTGCAGATTCTGAGATGTTTTGTCTCAGAGCTGAAGAACGTGAGACGGATGCAGCACTGGAGGTGACACTGTGTCTTGCTCAAGGTCAGTTGTATGCACATGACCTCTCTGTGCGGAGCTGCCAAGAACATGTTACAGTGAGGAACATTTTGAAGATGGAGAAACAGCTGCTTTGGGGGTGATGGTAATTGCACAGCATTGGGAAGGAGTGAGAAGGCTACATTTTGTGATGCCTGAGATGACAACAATATGAATGAACAACTCTCATTTGGCAAACCTGTGGTTCATACTGATTTCTTCATCTGAAGTATGATGGGAAGGTGCAACACAAATATATGCAATCATCTCAGCTTGCATGTGGCTATACTAGGAAACAGGAATACTTCGTACCCATGTTGGCTGGGTGATGTGACAGGCTTAATTAGCACTCACTGGAACCAATATGGTAGTAGTCTGAGAAATGCTGTGTCTTCCTCATAGTATGACAGGTTATGGTTTTGCTGTGCCTGCTTTAGCTATGAGCGGATATCCACTCTGCCAACCCTGACTCCTCTTGCTGCCAAAGGTCTCCTCCCTTTGCCTCTGCCAGCAGAAGGCATGAGTCACTACTCTGAAACCTGCATTCCTGTAAAATCTGGCAGTGGGAGCAAGCCAGAGAGGGTTTTGGTGTGCAGCCTCCAGCTTCATGCTTTCATTTCAGCAACCATGGGGTACCCCAGCTGAAAAATTATTCAGTCTTGGGTGGAATATTTGAATTGACCAAGCTCATGGTGTCAAAGCATTGCCTTGCATGGGAAAAATGTTTTGCATTTCCCTCTTGTTGTGGGAAAATGAAGAGTTGAGGACAGTTTTGATCTGGTCTTGAACAAAAAGGAAACTTACCCACTTTCTTCAGAAATTTCTGACCTTCAGCATTTTCTGACCTTGGAGAGCATCTCTGGGTACTCTGAAATAGCAAGCTGAACATGGACTAAGATGTGGCAATTCTGTGTAAGAGCTGTAGCTGGGAGTAGCTTTGAGGTCCCCTGTGTCTGAGACCACGATATGTCATAATGTGGCATTTTATCAAATAACTTGTAGGTCTTTTTTCACTACTACTGCCAGATTTGATGAGAGAGGCTGTCTGGGTGCTTTGGCGTGGACCACAGATTGTATTGGGTGTCATAAAAAAGGTATGCATGATTTCAGGCTCTCCTCCCCTTATGGGTCTCTCATCTCCTCTACCTTAATGGAAGTAATAATAATTATAACAATAAGATGATATGCATTATCCTAAGGGCCTGTACACTGAGTGGTAAGCCAGGAGCCTTTGCATCCCCCTGAGAACTCTTCTGTCAACTGCTCTTAATATTTCTGCACTCTTTGCAAACCTTATGGTTAGCAAATCTCCATGAAAGGGAAACTCCTCCAGCTACATGCACAAAATATGACCAAAATGCTGAACAAGATCACATTAGGTGGAGTCTGAGGACACAGGACCCTGGATACATGCTAGGACAACAGCATGAATCTCATCCTTCTCGCCTTTGAGAACAACTATGTTCGATTACCTGTTGCGCAAACTCCTTCTAGTTTGGTTTTCCCCTCTAAAGGCTGGGGCAGACATCTTATGAGGCTGCAGTGGAGTTCCAGCTAACAACCCTGGGCTGCATTTCAGGTCTAAATCTCCCACTTTATGACACTTTTTGGGGGTTGGCAGGCAGCTGAACAAAAAGGAATCAAAGCTGTTAGACACCTTTGCTACCCACTGAGCACCCTGTGTTTTGCACCTACAGGCTTGTATTCTGCAGTAGCAAAGGCAGTTTGAGAGAAGTGGAATATTGGCCCAAGGGACATGGAGCCTCCGAATTAGCTGTGAAAGACAGAATGAAAACCAGTGGAGGTCTATATGCTGAGCTCTGTGGCATTTCCATGGGAAGTGCAACAGGAGAGACAAGAGTATTGCAAGGTACTGATATGTGTTTGCCTTTGGGGAAAAAAAATCTCCTAGCTGCAGGAGAACAGAGTTTGTTCTGTATTCATGGGAGTCCTTTGAGAAAGCAAAGCACGTGTGCTGGCCATTTCCTCAAAGAAAATATTCTTTGTGAGAGCTAATAATTTTAGCAGGGATTCCTTTCTTCCGCTTGAGGAGAGTTAAATGAAGTTATAGGTCAGTGAGAGGGCATCTGTACAACACAGAGGAAGAATTTCCAAAGCTAGAATGTAGTCCCTTCTTTTGGAGAAGACCTGGTCAAATTAGCTTTCCAAAATGTTTTCTGTATTAAAGACTTCATGGGTGCTTTTTGTGGGTTTGCCGAGGCTGTTAAGCCACTCTGAATTGGTAGGACGCAGTAGATGGAACTGCTGATAGAAAGCTTAGGAAAGTATTAACAATTTTCCTTCTTCAAAGCTGAACTTCCCAGTAGTCTCCACCATACTGGTCCAGATTTCTTGATACAAATGTTGTGTAATTTCCAGCTGTGAGCGGTATTGTTCCTCCTTCCAGCTGATAAAAGGGCACTGCCACCTAGGCTTATGAAATGCCAGGACAAGCCCGCTATGCCAAGGTCCTTCTGCATTTATATTCTCAAGCTCACCCAAAATCCCTTTTCTTCTGAGATATGAGATTGGAAGCTTTAAGCAACTTCACTGATAATGTTCAGATCTCCTGTGTGTAGGAACTGGGCAGCTAATAGCTCTCTTTTGGGCTGTAGTTTTCTCACTCAGAAATCACTTTAAATCGGAATCAAAGCTCAATAAGCACTGTACACTCACAAGTGAAATTAATAACTGGCTGTTGAGTTTGTAGTTCCCTTGAACGAGGGACGCCTTGGAAAGACATTGGGTAAAAAACTGACTTGTGATGGGAGAGCAGGGGCCAGAAGCTGAAACTAATCTTAATGAAAAAGGGTATCCAACAAACGGTTGCAGGGCTGTAAAGACTGCCTGCTCGAATCTCCACTGGACCATGCTACTTTGTGTCCTGATTTTGAAAGCCCAATTTCCTGAGAGATTGCATGATTATTATTTTTTAATCTAAAATGTATGGCTGAAAGAAAAAGCATTAAAAAAAAAAAACAAAACTGGCAATGCAAATTAGATGATTGAGCGGTTTGCTGGAAATGCCATACATTGTGTTGCCCAAAACTTGGCATTTATGGAAGTGACCAGCGGGGAGGAAATGGAATTGTTCTCATGGCCGGTGTCAACTTGGATCATCAAGCCACACCGCAGATTTGGCATCTGTGATGGAAAAGAGAGGGTTTCCAATCCAGTACAATCCCGATTCACAGCATTAGTTGTTGCGTAGGTTGGGGTTGGTGAGGATTGACAACTGGGTGGGACAGCATTGTATAAGTCTGGCGCTTTCTTGTCTCAGAT
>VZTL01061732.1:7922-19692 GCA_013400535.1 Scopus umbretta | reverse complement strand
AGAGACCAAGGTCTCTGCAGGATGTCCAGGTCAGTGGTAGAACGCCCTGCCACTGGCTGTTGCGAAGGCTGAAAGCAGTCAAGAAGAGATGGGGCAAATTCAAGGAAGAGAAGTTCCAGTGGGAGCTAGTAAATACCAAGACACCAATTCTGCCTTGGGAGGTCCCTGAGCTGCAAGCTGGTGGGACACAGGGACAGACTTGAGTACAGCATCTCCACAGGCTTGTCCACTCTTCCCTCACCATTCCCCTCAGTCACTCTCGGAGACAAGACGTTGGGATGGATGGTCCTGGCATCCGTTTCAGTTTGGCCACTTCTCTGCTGCATCCCTACGCTAAGCGTTTGCAGCTTCTGACTTGTCGGTAGGCATGCAAATGCTTTGTGGCTCCAGCTTAGTGATCAAAGTTATTCCCTGAGGCCAAATTCAAACTGCTTAATGTACAACTGTAGCATGCAATTGTTGCTCTTTAACAGGTGGGCCAGTAAAAGGAGAGAGCCTGGGTGAGACACAAAAGGCGTGAGAAAGTGAGGGGAGAGGAGCAGGGAGAAGACAGGCTGAAATGGACAGTGCAAAACCTTTAAGTGGTTAAGTTCCCAGGGTACATGGTGCTATCCCTGTCACTAGGGCACAAGGGAAATTTTGCTGAAAATTACAGAAAGCTCCTGTTATAGTCTCAACCAGTTAATGACGTTTCTACTAAATTTAATGAGCTATCTTTGATGGTTTTAAAAAACCCTTTCTTTTACTTTTGTCTTGGCACAAGGCAGGCAGCAGCACTGGAGAAACTGCTGAAGGAAGGTTTTGCCTAACGTAGCATTGCTGCGGAAGAAATCAGATCAACAATGTTTATTTCTGGAATGATGTCTACCTCTAGGGAAAAGAAGAATAAAGTCAGAGATTAAAAGAGGGACTGAAAAAGACAGAAGTAACTTGGGAATAGATTTTAATGGCAGGGCTAATGGAGACCTATGAATACAGAATCAGATTCTATGAAAAATGAACATTGGTATCACTTTCAAAGTCTTATGCGATTGATTTTTTTGGTCAAGTCACATACAAGTTTAAACGTAGACATCTTATTTACTCCTTTATACGTGCGAGCTTGAAACAGGTAAAATATGTTTGGCAGTAATTTAACGGCATTGCTACCTTTGTTCCTCTGTCCCGCCTTGTATAGGTCACCTTGAACAGCCACGGCATTAAGGAACCTTTCAGTGAGTTAGGGCACTTCTTGCTCACAGACTATTTAAATTAGTTTCTTCCATGAAAGTTATGGATAGCTGCGAATCTGGCCCAGTACAGCCTGCAGTAAACTATATTTGTGAAAGTTCTCTGAGTTTAAAGAGAAACAGTTTCAGCTCTGCTTTAGAAGCAACATTTTAGTAAGAAGTAAAATACCTGTATAGAGAAATGTGTTTGTATGTCCTCCAACTACAACATCCACTCCTTTCACTTTTTGGGCAATATTTTTGTCCACAGTAAAACCAGAATGTCCTAGTGCAATTATTTTGTTCACTCCCATAGCAGTAAGTTTATTCACTTGTTCTTGCAATGCTTCGATTTCATCTTCAAAGATTACATCATCCCCTTAAAAAAAAAAAAAAAGGAACAAACGATGTATTTACAAAGCACCCTAATTACTAGCTTAAAAAAAAAAAAAGTAGTTGATATCAGAGACTATTTTGTATAATTAATGGAACTTTGAATGTCAGTAGCTTTCAGATGCCCGTAGTTGGTTCAAACTCCTGATCTGATGTTCTTCAGTCGCTCAGGAGCAGCTGTGTGCTTAGACTAATACAACATTCCTGCACTGAGTCGTATGTACTTGCCTATACTAAACAAGTTGTAACACCATAAAAAATTCCAGTGACATCAATTGCAGGATCAAAAATTGAATGTCTTCTATTATTTAACTAGAGAGAGAAAACTACACATGTCAGTAAACGTTTGAGTATAAACACTTGTATTGTACTATAAAGCTTTTTCTCTTCCCAGATTATATTTCTTTGAGATCTATCTTCTCCTGAGTTAAATTTCTCTCTTTTCACTCCACACTTAGCTCATTCTTTCTGCCCCCTGCCCCGCCTCAAGGCTTTAAACAGCAGCTTCTTCAAAGTCCTGCACTAAACTCTGAACTGCCTTTTTACATAAATTATCTCACCTAATGCAAACCGCTCTCCGTAATACCAATACAGCACAGCACGCAACTGAGCTACCATCCTGAAATGAGAACATAAAGAACGGAAAGTCTGGAAAGGAGAAACCTTTTCCGGACCACAATGTTGGGAAACTCTCAATCTTTCTGCAAGGTTTCTGTGCCTGCTGAAATTATTCTAACGACAGTTACAAGAGCACTAGACAAACATGTGCTTTTATTCTGGGCACAGTGTTGTGGGTTGTGCAAAAAGACTTCCTATGTAAGAGGCTAATTTATTTGAGAAAGTTTTAAGAACAGATTTTAAGAACAGAGTCAACAAACTGTAATCCTAAACTTTCCGGTGAAGGCAACCGAGTAGCATTTCCCCAACTCCCCCTCTACCTAATTCCTCTCCTTCCTGCAGAGTTTTTTGATCAAACCATTTTGAAATATGCCTTTAAAGTCAAAAGATTTACATTATTTCATGACAAAGGGAGAAGTGAAACGAATTCACAATCCAGTGCAAAATGTCTCAGGAAATTAAGAGGAAGCTGCTACAATGGAAGAGATAAAAGAGAGTTACATAAATTGGTTCACCACCACACCCATTGAATAGTCCTGTCACTGCCAGAGGGAATCTCTGTACCGCACATTGCAAAGTGAATTGTGCAGTGCATCCCCACATTTTCTTCCTGTGGACCTTTTCTCAGATTCAAAGGGTTGTAAGTTAATTGAGGTTGGAAGGGGCCTCCGGGGGCCATCGAGCCCAAAAACTGCTCAAAGCAGGAACTCAAAGCCAGATGAGGATGCTCAGGGCATCCTCTTGCCCAAGCAAGCTGAAACTCCACAACCTCTCTGGGCAACCTGTTTCATGGCTTAATTGCTCTTACCGTGACAAATTTTTTCCTTACGTCCCACCACAATTTCCTGTGGTACTTCTTGAGCTCATTGTTTCTTGTCCTTTCTCTGTGCCCCTCTGGGAAGTGTCTGTCCCTGTCTTCTCTATAAACCCCCTTAAGACAGTGTAAGACTGCACTTAGTTCCCCCTTAGCCTTTCTTCTCCAGGCTGAAGGAAGCCACCAGCTTCAGCCCCTCTTTGTACATCCTTGTGCTTGACAGAAGCTGGGCCTGATGCAGAGCTACCGGCGAAAGGGGAAGTCCAAGAAATGCTCCTTGAGTGTAGGCCCTTCACATGCTCATCTCACCTCCCACGAACCAGCTACAGTGGCCATGCACACCATGGTACGGGGACCAGTTCTGTAAATAGAGCTGAGCTCTGAACAAAGAGCTAGAGTGCACCGCTGGCTAGCTGTGCTAGCACGCAGTTGCCTGCAGGCTAACTTCTCCTATGGCTTGCAGCCGGGTGGCCCATGATAACCAAGCTCTCCCCATCAGCACCAGCTCTGTTACACCTCTACGCCACCACAGCCTACAATGCACTATACATTGGAGACCTATTATTATTAATCTTCAACCCATAATAAAACAAACAAACCTACTTTCATAATAAGGGGAAAAACAAGGGCTGTCCCATGCCAGTAAGTCCATCGCTCTCCCAGGACTGGTACGGCAGGGCACAGGCAGGCACCGGTGCTGGGGCCTGAGAGCCCACCTCGCCCTCAGAAAAGAAGTCCTGCTTGGCAGCTGTAGGGGCTTCTTCAACCCCCTCTCCGCAACCTAACCCTGGCATCTCACACAGCTTCGTATCCTAGCCGTCTCAGCACTCGATCTAGTTGAGCTGAAATGGGCCAGCAGGTTCAATAGTTATACAGCAGGGGACTGTAAGAGCAATTACACAGCGCTCATTTCTCTAAGAAACCAGGCAAAAAGCAGTATATCGAGTATATTAGCCCTCAACTGCACATTTTTCAAAACAATCTGATCGAAATAAAGTGCTTATTTAAGAGTTTGTTATTGCTCGTGTCAGTATTTCACTTCAAGGCATTAAACTGATGTGACATCCTCCTATCTTTTTAGATGGGGCAGACTTTCAGGTAAAACATCTGAACTGTCCTATAAATGAACAAGGAAAAAGAACTGGCTGCATATTAAAAATATTATGCAAGCTAGCCAGAATAAAGTGGAACAAATGGAATTTAAAATTCCATGTTAGGAAACTCTGCCAATTTGATAGTTTTAGTAAATATTTTGCCGCCTGTAGGGTTACAGAGTAAGCAGCTTTGGGTTTCTGTCTTATATGAAAAGACAGCAGAAAAAAGGAAATTTATTATTTCACACCACCAAGTATGTATGTAGCATCTCTCAGGACAGATAAAGACCTTAACTATTTTGTGGGGTTTACAACATCATTTGCAGAACCTAAAGCAAGTGAGCTGGTACCATCAAATACTAGAATGATGGTCTTGGGATTATCAGTGCAAAGCAAATACACAGACAACTCTGTCCACGTGCCAAGTTACGAACAACTCTTGCAGGATGTAGAAAAAAACTACCAAGGCATTCAGCTGAGATAGCTGTATACAGCAAAGTGGAGGAGAACTTTAGAAAACCTGCCAATGGGCTGTAATCTATAAATTGTGCTAAGAGTTCCCCATCCCTGTGGTTTCCAAACAGTAACATTAGCAGTACCTTCAGCAGAGATGAATCGTTCCTTCACAATGGAAACACTGAGATTTAAGGACTTTAGACTCTGTTCAAGTGTGTTGATAGCTGTTTTAAGCAGACTATCAAAAGCACAAGTTGTAATTTCAGAATTGTGTGGAAGTTACTGAAATTTAAAAATAGAAGAAATCACACTCATAAAAGATTTCCACAAAAGTAATCACGTAGGAATTCACATTTCAGCATTTTCAAGCTTCCCTTGCGAATGCCCTAAGAGTGTACTGCATGCCAAGCAATTGCTGCAGAGCCTGAGAAAACTGAATCATCTGGAAGAAGTGTAGAGATAAGCAGGGTGCTGAATTTAAAAATCACAATGTTATCTTATTCATAAGGAATTAGGTTGATGATTATTTTGCCACCAAGCCATCTCTGTCATGATTTTATCAGTCGGAAGGATTGCTAGGTCATGGGTGATATGCAGTCACCGAGTTACATTAGCATATGCTGAATTCACATTTTCAAAGCTTCCAAATGTTCCTCCACACACTGAGAAGGCAAACCAGAAAATTATAAAAACTCTGATCACCATAAATGTTGTTGTTAGAGTTTGCCCTGCTTGTTGCTCAATTACACTGTAGGAGCTACAACTTAGCTTAGGGCTGCTTCAGCTCCATCTATGAAGCTAAGAAGACTTCCCTTTCAACACTGTTGTTTTCTAGTTGTGGTCTCTGTTATAATGTCTCAGCATACTGAGGCATTCAATATGATGTCTAGATGTTATTGGAAATGTATTTAAATGCTTCAGAGAATCATTCCAACACTATCTGGATTTTCCTGTAGTATATTTTTGCAAGAAATTTAAGTTATATTCGCAAGAACGTTAATTTGATGACCTTACTGCACCAGCACAGTTGTTTGGAAGAAGAGCTGAGATCTGTTTTATTGATCCTTAATGAAGAACAATACTGGCTGTCTGTCCATTTTTCAAACTTAGCTTGATGTCAGATGATATCTACCCTCATGCCCTCAAGCACAGGTAAAATTCTATTGCCTACACAAAATACAGATCAATTTTCTTGTTTGTCGGGGGAAAGGGAATAAAGGACTCCAAAAACACATCACTGTAAAATAGAAGTGAGATACAGAAGTCTATTCTGACCTCAGATGTATACTTCCTGATAGTTTATACATACAGCATAGGAATTAAAAAGCACAGAAGTAACTGTTTTATATTCTAATACTTCCTCAAAGTATTGAATATTCCTTTTCTTAAGGAAGTTATGCATTATTTCTCTATTATTAAGCAATGGGAAGAGAAGTAATAATAGGAAATCTTTTTTCAATGTGGAAAATGTTTTAAACTGGTGCTTAGGGCATCCCTACTGCAAAAAACAGGGAAAAAAGTCTGATTTTGTCAGAGGGGGGCTGAGCTTTGAGCAAGCAGTGACTCAGAACTTCTACAGCTGATTTAAATGTGCTTCTCATTCCAGTAGACCATTTTATTTCACTAAAAAAAAACCCCAAACCTCAACAAACCAAAACCCCTTAAATGTTGGAAAAAACAGTCAGAAATTGAGAAGTGTTTTTCCTCCTCAATTCTAATTTTACTCATGAATGAAGCAATTGCGGTAAAAGCTGAATGGGTGTTCCTCTGTAGTATAATTTCTGGAAATATTTCAGAGGCTAAAAACATCTTGGTAAACTTCTGCTTCAAAAAGCTCTTCTTGCTTTTACTAGGACTTGAGCATGGAGGCATCCAAGAGCAAAATTTCAACACAGAGAGAAACGTCTTGGTTTGAACACATTTCACTCTACAGACAAGCTGTATTCATGATTTAACATTTTTTAAATGGATAAATAACAAAAAATATAAAATAATATAAATTTAAAAACCCAAACAACAATAAAAACCCCAGAGGCCCTCCCAGCTCTCCTACAATCTCACTGACCTTCTTATATTCTTAGATAATTCAGTGATGCTCAATAATTCAGGTCTGTATAAAAATGTCTTTTAATGTTAACAAGCCTCCTCCTGTTTAAAAATCAGGCGGTTACAAAGTTCAATAATACAACTATATGCTGATAAAATGACAAACACCTCACTTTTCAGCTAAAAACATTCATCTTTGGATTCAAACCAGTGGGCAAGTAATAAAATAGTAACAAAGGATATAAACTTATATACTGAAGAAAACATACCTGGCTGTGAAAGAAAAGAAGTTTCCTTTGTAGTATAGCCAACAATTCCTACTGATTCTGAGTCAAAATGTACTATTTTAAAAGGTTTCACATATTTCATCATTTCGTTCGCTAGTGGGGTTTTCCCCTTAATGTTTGCACTCAGGATTGTAAAATTGGCATTTTTAAGAAGAGGATCCAATAATCCGCTCACACCTTCATCAAACTCATGGTTCCCCAAAGCCTGTGAAAGCAAGAGGAAAATATAAGACCCCACCTCCAATATTCAGTCTAAATACTCTCATAAATGACATACAAGGTATGTTTGAGAAAACGAAGGCTAGGTTCTAGGGAAGAAAACCCTGTCTTGTCTAAAACAGCACACTCCTGTTTCTCACAAATACAGAAATGCTTTTTTTTTGTTGTTTAGGTTTTTGCTTTTCTGACTCTCTTAAATCAATACAGATGCGAAAGTTGAAATCTAAAACCTGTCTAAGTAAGTGTTTGTAATCATATACCAGATTTAAATCCACTGTTTTTTCATCCTGTAACTGCAAGAAAGAGCATTAACAATAACCACAAAGGAAAACATGTATTTTGTGTATGGAAAATACATTGTTTAAAAAAACTGAAGAAAATGTTAAATGCCAATGACAATATCTGTTATCTTTATATAGAGCATGCATTTGAAGAGCTTGTGCTTGGGCTACAGGTTTTAAAACATATTTAATTCACATTTAGTAAGAGTTCTTGTGCACTTCAACAGGTAACAAGAAAATACTCTTTTCCAGCCATGAGCAATATCATTACCTAGTGGGAGCTCTAATGGTTATCAGCTAGGGAGAATCTCCATAGACAATGCAGAGTAGGTGTGTGCGCACGCATGCAGGTGGGTACGTTAACACTGTGAAGTGCTAAGACTACTACACAAAACAAGCAGTCCAGTTTCCTTTTTAGCAAGGCAACAGCAACAAAGATGAGAAAGTTCTAGGTTGGTTAAGCAGACAAAAATGGACTCCCCTTAAAGGAACATGGAACTTTCTCCTACCCTCCCTGTTCTCATGCTCAGCCTACGGTGTCCTATGCCTGTGCTTGCAAGTTTGGCGATAGCCAGCAAAACCTCCATAGACAGCAACTTTGCAGAAGCACAATATATCCAAGAACCTTGTAGCATATTTAGGTGTGAGTGAAGGAAAAGATGTATCTACAGAATCACGGTAATAGCATAACTTGGTACGTGGTAACTTGGTATGAGTTTTCAGGTGGCAACTGGGGCAGAGCATGAAAGGGGTGCTAAAGCCAATGGGGCCAACTCTTCCAGACAAAAGTGTGCTTGTAATTTCATTCTAAAGACTGAGTGGGGAAAGTCACATTCATCATCTAAAAAGACACATACACCTCTCTGCTCTACTTAGATAAACAACCTCTATGTGTTTGTTCCAACTTTTATTCCCCAAACAGATTATATTAACCCTGTTCACGTTCCAACCTGAGCAGGACCCTGAAGCTGCTACAGGCATGGAAGCTCAGTATTTCAATCAACTAATTGGCAGTGTCTTTCTTTTGGGGGAGGCAAAGGCTCTCGACTCCTCCGATCCCCAGAGGCAAGTAGTCAATGGCCTTGTGGAAGAATCAGGATATTGGCAGTAACTTGCATTGGCAACCAACTATTCCCGCTGACGCTAGTGAGAACACTACTCACACCCCAGGGAAGAAGCCAAATCATTTGAATGCTGCTGCAGCACTTTTCCAAAAGAAACGAGAACTATCTTTAAGGAAATCCTGACTTGGGAAGACGCGATGCACTCCAAGTGTACTGCATTTCTAACCATATTCTAACTGCAGTCTAATTTGGTGTAAAAAATAAGTAATAATTTAAAAAAAGAAAAAGAGTAACACTCTAAGGAAACTCATTTTGATGCTGACTGATGTTTTGAAAAGACTTCCACAGACTGGTANAAAAAAAAAGGTTGCAAATGAAATAAGATTGTGAATTGGATCTAACTGCCATCAGCTTGTTGTTGGAAAAAAAAACCCAATCAACCACTTATGAAACCTTGTTTCTCTTGGCTTTGTATGTTGCATTTGGATTATTGCATGTCCATTAAGATACAGGCTTTGATCAAAACCTTTCCCATGGTGTGGGCGGTTACAAGATCTCTTGTTCGTGAGAACTCACTGGTGGCTAATAATACAGTTTTATTTTTGATGCAGCTCCTTCTCTGGGGAGGAGGATGTGGACTGTTTTGGCTTCCTGTACTCTACCTAACTACCCTTATGCCCAGAGCTTGTAGGACTCTGACCTGTGCAATATCCCTTCACCAAATCTGAATCCATTGGCCAACATAAGTGTAAGCCACAAGGGGGAATAAACAGAAATATTCAGGCACATAGGATGTGATCATGTAGTCCTCCTTTTCACAAGAAAACAGGATGAAAATAGGTCAAAACCAGGATACAAATTAACAGAAGGATGCAGCTTAAAAGTAATACTAGAAGACTTCTACTACCCTTCCAATTACTGCCTTTGTGGTACTTGATTTGGATTTCAGTGTGAATTACAACAAAAAGCAAGGCCAGTGCCAAGAAAATTTGGAAGGCAATACCTAGCTAAACAGGAGAAAATAGACTTGAGGCAATAACGGACATAAATGAAATTTTTAGCAAACCTGAAAAAGGAAAATTGTCACATTTGTGGAATAAACCTCTAGTGCTGCCAGGCTGCGCTAATTATTCCTATGGCTCCTGTTCCCATCCTGCAACAACTTCTGTGACTCATGTTCCCTACCTCATCCTGTTAGTAACCCTACTCCAGTATTTCACTCCTAACTGTTTCAGTAATCCCCACCCCTTCTGTTAGGGATGTGACTTCCCAAATTTTGCTTAAAAAAACACTACAGCTCGTCCTTCAGAAGTGTGGCTCTTACCTTGCTCTCTGTGCCCCCCCCAGCCACCATCCCCACTGCACGGTCCTCATGGTCCATAGGCAGAAGAATTGAAAAGGATGCCGCAGCGCTGCCCAACACTCGGCATCTGTCCTCAGGCTCTTTGGTAGCACAGAAAGGTGCTGAAGTCTCTAGCTTTTCAGTCTACCTTGTCCCCTTCTATCCACTGACAGTATTCAAATTATAATATGCAGCACCTCCACAGAGGGCAGGTGGTTGACTACTTCACCTAAGTAAGGCATTAGCATCCAGTACGAGCCTCTGGCTATCCAGTATGGTGTGGAATTATTTTTTTCATCTTATTCTGATGAAAAAACTCATGGGATCTCCTAAACAGTCAGCAGATGCTTCCTATGTAATGTGTACCTAAAACCGAGCACTAGTTCCAACACTGCTGATTCTTCCTGGAAGAATTTCTTCCTGTGAAATGGTCAGGAACTGTACAAGCTACCAGCCTGCCCATGAACCAGTCAAACCAGCAAACTCAAGGCTGAGAAATGACAGCCAGCAGCAAGCTTTGGGAAGAAAGAAAGGTAGGAAAACCCGCCTCGAGCGATTTCCGGACTGCAGAACCCCAAAGTGCTCCCCAGCTCTCAGTGAGGATGAGTCCTGAATGTACACACTCCTCCCCATCGCCACTGGGAGGAAAAACCCATCAGGAAACCGTTCACTAGGCCACGTGGACAGGGAGCAGTATACTTCACAGACCTGTCTGTCTGGTATGAAGTGTGTTTAGCCTAGGAGAGTGCACTGGGGCAACCCTTTCCCTTCCGTAGCTGTTCTGAGGCAGAGGGAAGAAATGGGTAAAGCCATTTTTACCTGGGAAAGGAAAGTGCGGTCCTTTCCAGAGAAAGCAAAAAAGATGAAGACAGAGGATGTGACATGCACAGATTTTCCCCTCAAGCTGCCAACTGGGATGAAATAAATACACAGTCACTCTCAAACAGCAGTCGCTCTCAAACACAACTTTTGCCTCTCTCTTCCTTTTTGGGGTTGTCCACAAGTGAAATAAGCCACAATAATTCTTTATATATTAATAGGCTATTGCCCTGAGACAAAAGATTTAAGGACATGGAATGACATCCCCCCAGTCTCAGTCTCAAATTCTTCTACCTTCCTCTCAGCACCCAGACAACCAAAAGAGGGAGAGTAAAAGAGCGGGACCAGCACTGTTTCAAAAGAGCTCCCTCACACATGCACTCTTACGGTCCCTGGGCCACTCGCACACACCCCGTCACGACCACAGCTCTGGTGGGACTGGACACGACCAGGGCGGGACTGATGAAAACCCAAAATCCTCACGCTTCTACACAGCACTGCCAACGTGTGCCATCTGTCCCCTCCCGCGGAACCAAAGCCGGCAGGGCAGGCTGCCAGCCTCTGCCAGGATTAGACCCCCATCACAGGCCAGGCTCCTCGCCCAGCTTTTGCTGGGCTCGCTTCTGTGCTTCTGCCGACCCCTCTCCAACAGAGCCCCCCGCCAGCCCTCCCGCCTCTCCCAAGGGGAGCACTTCCACTGCATCTCTGTCTTTCCCTTGGCATCAGCTCCTGGCCTCTGGCTGCCCGTGGGGCTGCCAGCTCAGGACTTCATTCGGCCGGCTGCCCGTCACCCACAAAGCACATCGCTTCTCACCTCCTTGCTCACCTCCTGGCCGCCTTGGAGCACGATTTTAGCGTGACCTACAGCCTTCTCTGAGGCAACGCTACGCGCTCAAGGCGGCGGTAACGCAAAAAAAGGCAGCAGGGGAGGAAAGGGAGGAATAGACCCAGCACCCAANAGCTCCCCTCGCCGCCCTCCGGTGCGGAGGGGCGGCTGACGCCGCTGCCCGCCGGTCCTCGGGGCTTTGCGAGCCCCAGGCGCGGCCTCGCAGCCCCCGCCGCCCCGTCCTCCCTCCCCACCGCCGCGCAGCGGCTGCCGGGGTGGGGACGGGCTGGCAGCCGGCGGGTG
>VZTL01061730.1:20202-35294 GCA_013400535.1 Scopus umbretta | reverse complement strand
TTAAGCGGTGAAGCTTGATAATTTTTTTTTTTAAGTCCTGGACATAAGCTGTTAAACAAATGAAATTGGTTCTGTAGTTTTTGACTGCACAAAAAGATATCTAAATACATTTTAGCCTTTTGTGCAGTTAGGTTGCTTTTATTTTGTGTACAATCTGGGAAATACTGTGGTGATATTTTATTATACGGGATATTTCATACAGTGTGTTGTTGGACAAATTATAGTTTAAACACTGCCACAGCTGACTTCATGTCTTTTAGTAATAACTTCCCCTAAGCCAGTTTAGTCAGTTGTGTTATGAGCAACCATAAATATTAACTGCAGAATGTTACTTCTAGGAATCTTTCAATGAACTATACATATGCTGACAAAATGAATTCTGCTTGCACATCAAAAATATTTATTTCCAGTCTAATTGGTGAAGTTGGAAGAAAAACCATGGGTCTTGACCTGTGCTGAGTATATTGTGGACATGAATATTTTTGCATGTAATAAGCAGAGTCTTGGCCTTGTTTTCTGTTTTTTTCAGCCTGTTAGCAAAGGCAAAAACAAGGGAATGGCAAATTATCAGGTTTAAAATGATAATTAACCTTATCATCACTGTATTTTCTAGGGAAATTACATTAGGCTGTATTCATGAATGTAACATTAGTTTCTTATGTGCAATCAGTTGCTCCTGGAAAGTACAACCGAACACAGTTTAGCTTTAAATACATGCACATATATTTGTTCAGCTGAGAGGGGACCTTACTGCTGTTGTCAACTGTCTGTCTGTTGATTAGCTACAGAGAAATGGAGTCAAACTCTTCTCAGAGGTACACAGCAAAGGGACAAGAGGCAACGGTCACCAAATATAAGGGGAAAAAAATGCGTATTTAGAATGGCTAAGTCATTAGCCAGAGAGACTGAAACTGCCATCCTTGGAGATACTCAAAACTTGACTAGCCAAGGCCCAAACACCTCAATCTAGCTTTGCAGTTGCATCTTTTTTGGCCAGCAGTTGAAGTAGATGACTCCCAGAGGTCCTTTCCAACTTGAATGATTCTGTTTGTCTACATCAAATCGAATTTCAGCAATAGAACTGTTAAGATAGGAGATATAATTGCTATACCCTTTCAAAGTTACAAGTCAATATTACCAGATAGTGTTTAGAATATTCATTATGCTGTTTTTGATTTGTTTTATAGCACAGAAGTGGAGTTCTAAAAACATCTTACTCTGTAGATGTGGTTGTGATATCTGTCTTACAACAGCTTGTAAAAGACGCAGTCATGCATTGGAAGCCTGTTGTGTTAATAGCTGAACGTACAGAGAGTGGTAAGATTCCTTTTGGGTTTTATAACTAGACTGTAAATTCTCTAAAGCAGAAACAATGAGTAGATTCAGGCAGATGCGTATGGTGAAACAATCAGTGGGGCGGGTGGCAGTCTGCATGCAGACAGCTGAACATTGGGTCATGTTTAACATACTATAGTAAAGGCAGCTGCTTTGCAAATGGATGCGGAGAGCAGTTCCCAAGTGAGAAAAGGAGCCTGGAAAAGTACACAAGTAATTGTTTGCTCACTTGTTAAATTTTCAATTAAATGTGACCGGATTCATTCATAAGGGATAGGGTCAACATTTTGACTGTAAATCAGAGAGAAATGTGTCAGGAATAAAGTATAAAAGATGCCTGAAATGAAGGCAAAGAAATTACTGTGATAGAAACTGAAAGCAAAGAGAGGGGTTACCTACAGATTTTAGTGTCGTGGCTGTAATTTATGATGTAGGAAGAATGTACAAGAATCTTCTTCATTTATTTCATAAATAGAACTTAAATTGATTTGAACTTGACCTGTCTCCTCAGCCAATATGGAGCAGAACGATCCAGCCGGCAGTAGCCACTCTGGCTCTCACCTACACTATGACGGAAAATCTGAGCTATCTTCTTTTATGGCTACCTTTGTGAAATGTAAAAAAGTAGTATATAAAAAGAAATTTGGACTAGGGAAAAAGGTAGAGGTAAAAACTTAAAATTATACTTCACTTAAACCCAAGATCCATAGCATAATACCATTTAGTGTTTCAGTAATTAATAGTGCATATCTTAAGGCAAAAAAAGAGATACCTAGTGAGCATATTTCTTGTGTTATGTGTTGTTTTATATGTTTGCTTTAAGGGACAAATTAGTGGCATTCTCAGAACAATAACTTTGATGTTTCAAGAACTAGGGCAACTGTAATGAGAGAAGTGTGGTCTTGCCATATAAAGAGAAGTATATTGTCAGCAGGCAAAAGATAATAGCATCCTGTACACCCAGAAGGCCTGCTGTGATGTTTGTGTCTGCATAAGATCCCCTTCGCCCTCAGAATAGTCTGTTTTCAAACTGGTGCTGAGTTTGACCTTAGTAAAGAGATACTGTTGGAAGATACTTAAATGCGCGATCATGCACAGGGTGTTCCCGTGTCCTACAGGACACTGACAGTAGAATTTTTCTACAGCAGATTTGTATTAGTTTGCACTTAAGGAATCCTTGAGTTCAAAGGCTTATCTCTCTAACATTAAAGGGGGAAACATAATTCCAAATTATATTCCGTATCATTAATTGATAATGGCTTAGCTGAATCCATGCAACAGAATTAGAAACTTAGCTTCATTGTTCCAAATACCTTATGATGAGATGGTTTCAGATTTCACATTAAAATAGGAATAGCTTCCATAGAACGTGAAATGCTGACTTTGTTGTTAACTACATTTTCCTCACTGTGAGCTGTGATTTCTTTGTAAAACTTGTGAAGAATATAGATTGTTTTAGGTCAATATAACGACTACTTCAGAGGAACAGCACGCACATGTTTGAGAATTGAAGGGGGCTGTTGGTATAGTTCACATATGTTTATTGTAATGTATTTAAAATACCTTTGAAAGCCAGGAAATTGTACGAACAGTAATCTTCCATGTGTCTCTTGTGACCTTCCAGGATAATGTTTGACCTTTACGTTATCCCATGATACCCGGACTGTAATATTGAATGTTAGCTAGATTTTTTTAAATAAGTTGACTTAACACTTGTCACTCTTACTGCATGAAACCTTATGCTTTCCTGCAGTCAGACAGTGCTTTTTGTGCGTCAGCAGGTCTTCAGTACTACTGCTTAATTGAGAGAGAGGGCACCTCGTTCCGTATGTATAATACTGACAGTGATGGGAAGGTGTGAAGTTGGGATGCGTCTCTACAGGGAGAAATTTATGATGTTGTGAAAATGTGATAGCTAACATTAAGTTAATCCTGATTTAGCAAAACTAAGGACCTCTGAATGTCTGAACCCAAATTTGGCAGAAAAGCTGTGCATCTTAGTATCGGAAACTTTGTCTAAGATGCTTCTTCGTTTTGATAATTGCAATAGCTGAGCATGTTCATATAGAATATTTCCTCCTCTTTATTTCTCTTTTCATCTATCCTTTTTGAGGCATTATCTCAGTGGTTATCTTTGAGAAAGTTTTGAGTAGCTGTCCTTCCAATTTTATTCTTCTGGTCAGTTCTCATTTGTAATACCTGTGGCCATTTCTGATGTTGAAGAGATTAGAGTTTGTAAATGCATAAAATGTGTTGAGGTTTATGTAAGTATTTAGACAGCGTTAATAGTTGATTCTGTGTTGTGTTACCTTAAAACTGGAGGACTGTGGTCTGCAGTTTAGGAGCTGTTGTCTCCCACTTTTCTAAAATCTGCCATGATTATTCCAGCTGTCAATTCTAAATAGTTTCCACTTTTCTCCTTTATAACACTTAACGAGGGTTTTTTGTGTGTTTGTTTTTATGTATGTTTTTAATCAGCTTTTGCCTGTGGTTAGTGATCAGGTATAACATAATATATCTCTCTAGTCTGTATGTGAATGAATTGACACATTTGAAAATACTGAGAGCTTACAAAGACTAACAGTTGTGTTTAGGATTTGAGTGCTGCTGTAACCATATGCAAGGCAACTCAGCAGGGCTTTTCAGTTCACAAGCTTTGCTAAGGCAGCAGCAGTTAACCACCAAGGGAAATTTAAATTTGAAGGGACTCTTCATGTCCTGATTTGTAAAAGCCCTCCTGGGCTATTCTAGAAATTTCTGCTGGCAACTACATTTAGCTTTACTGTGTGGCTTGTTTCAATTTCTGTGTGCAGCTGTATACTGTTTGCTGAAGCTCATGAGGTACTACATCGCAGCAACAAGTACGTTGTCTAGATGGTAGCAGCAGGGCTAGCAAACATGTCAGCCCCTGGTGTTCAGACAACACATACAGAGCATTTGGTCTTATTAGCACAAAGCATTACTTCAGGCTAGAAATAACCCATTTTGGTATCTCTAATCTACCAGTTATACTCCTTCTTTATGATATGTTAATAGTAATCTGACTGATACTGGAATGGGCTCAGTAAAGATTCTACTGTTTTTCTTTGTCTCATAGTTGCAGTTGACAAAGTGAACAAATAAAAAATGTCAATACTGCTTTTTTTCATGAGCTTCATCTGCATGAAGTTAAAAATTGTAAAATTTTTAATGTTATCTCATGAAGAACCCGTTTTTTAAACATGCACTTTGAACACAACAGGTTTATGATTACTGTATGCATATATTCCTGATAGGTCTCCAACATATTTTCTAAGAACAAACTGATTTTGGAGATTGCTATGGACGTTTGATCCAAGTACAAAAGGTGAATAAATGTAGACTAGTATGAATAGCTGATATTCAAAATGATCTTTAACTTAGGAAGAAAATAGGAGTTTGTGAACTGTAATAGCAAAATCATTAACTGATGTAAATTGGTGAGATTATCATTAAAAAAAAGTATCTGTGAGATACATGCTGGCAAATAAGAGGCTTGCATAATAATTTAGTAATGCTTATTATATGTATGTAATATTTGTAGATTAATTTCAGATTACATAATCCATTTGGGAAATACTAATTATGGACACAGAGGTTGTATTTTGAAACGGTTGGCATGCAGTAGCAGAATGTCTGCAGCATATCACTCACACCCATTGCAAAAGTTCTTAAATGTGTATGCTCTTCATGAAAGTCAGTCATTTTCTCCTTTTCCTGGGTGACTTGGAACAAAAGCAATGTCTGGTGCTGCTGAGAACACAGACTGTGAAAGGATTTGGAATCCCTGTTGTCGTAATACCTTAGAGCATATGAGGTTCATATTGCCTGTGAGAAGAGAGATGGTAATCCCCGTCTTGCTCTTCCAACCTACAGCCCAGAAGATTACTCTCAACTTTTTCTCCTTATGGTCCAAATCCAATATATATTTAAACCAGTTCAGAAAATCAGAAGACTTAAAAATCAGCAAAAGGGAAAATGTTAAATGTATTTATTTTGCAGTTTCTTAAAAAAATCAAAGACTAAAAAATGGTATTTACACACTTGTAATATGCTGATTTATACTGTATATAAAATTTTTAGATCCTAGAATGACAGTGTTGTATTTGAAAACAAAATCCCTGCTCATCAGATTGTATAGAGGGTGCATGCAGCAGCTGAAGGTCCTCCCCATAGAATGGTAAGCTTCTAGGTGGATATGGGGATTATTCAGCATCTTAGTAATAAATAGGAAATATATATGAGGGTTTCTTCAATTTAGGGCCTGTTAAAAAAAATTATTCTGACTTGTGTATTTACAGGAAAATTGGATCTCTTTCTAAAGTTGTTTTCTGGCTGGGTTTGGATTGTTATATTCAGGAGGATAGTAATAAGTTGAAGGGAATTTGTAGCACTGCAACCAATGTGATTATGAGATTTATATAGAGGGATGGTAAAGAAACAAATATTTAGGTTTGTCTCCAGTTAATAGTTTTTGGTGCTTAGATTGCATCTGTATCCAAGGTCCTACCCAAGCCACAGATGGTGTACTACTGGACAATGAACTGCTTTTCAACCCCCACTCCATTTGAGTGTGTAAATCTTGGGATGTCAGTCATACCACTTTCATCCAGTCCTAATAAACACATACAGAAACATCAGAGAGAAAACAAGGAAGCTGAGAACAGGCCCGTGATGAAGAAAAAAGTTATATGAGCGACACATCATGGGATTATTTGGGTTTTGTTGATTCTAGCTGCATTTTAGTGGAGTTTCTATTCACTAGAGATTCTAGAGAAGGAGTTGTGACATCTTCATTTTACTTCTGATTTGGTTTTGTCTTGTTTTATTTTATCATTGCAGACTTCCTTAAACAAACAACTTATAGTAATACTTTCTTTTTTTCAGTGCTTGCACCAGACTAGTTCATCTGTTAAAGTTTGGCCAGCAAGCAAATCCATTTCCTCTCTTCATAGCATCTTTCAACTTCTTTTTTTTCATTTGAAGAGTCTCTAACGAAGCCTCTAGGCTATTGTTTCATTCTTACTTATATTTTGTCATGCCTAAGGATGCTGATTTTGGACAAGAGCATCACTGTTCAAGAAACCCCACATAGATTTCTTTGTTGCCTCAGGGGGGGGATCTGTGTTAAACTTACTCCAATTATCTCTATTGTTTTAATAGTTAGATATCATAAATCAAGCCTACTCACCAGAATTTCTCTCTAGTCAATGGAGAAAAATGAGCACTTCCAGAAATAAGTTATCCTTAGACATTTTGTTCTAAATGATGAGCCAAATAAATGCCATGGATTTTAATTTAGATTAAAAGCTCATTTCTGTATGAATTTTCCACTGCTGTCCCTAACCTGGATGACCAAATAGTAATGAAATTATTTTAATTAACTTCCGCATACAATTTTAAGGATTATTTACATGCAACTTACTTATGCTTAGAAAAAATACTTTCCACGTTATATCTTAAAGTTAAGTGTGACATCTCTTACTCTTCACTGTACATATCTTGGAGCCTCCTTTTGTGAGACTGTAATTGCTGACCAACATAATAGCTGACCAACAAGGGGCTTCAATGTTACAGTCAAATTTTCATGCCGTTGTGATAAAGCATCTGTTAATGAGTTATACTTGCAGGTAATTAAATAATATTGGGGTCTTCCTTACTGTTCTTGTATTTATATCAATATTTTCTTTTTTCCCTTCCTTTCTCTCTGTTAAACCACACAGAAGGAAAAAGGTCATAATTTAATGAATGACCCATTGCATCACAGATGCTGACAAAATAAAGCCTGAAAATTTTAAATTGTCTGGCTGCTGTTATCCTAACAGAGCCCATTAAAGTCACACAAGAGAGCATAACTTATTATGTAGTGAAACTGTGACTTTTTCATGGTTTCTTTGTAAACATGACAAAATTTATGGATGGCATTAGTGATACTAAGTTGACAGAATTAAAACCACTGTTTATGGATACAGTTCAGTAACTTGATTTAATTAGATTCTCACCACATTGATTTAAGAGGATTTTCAAGCAATATTTTATGATGAGGGTTTAAAAGAGAATGCTGAAGTTCTCACACAAGCGATGAAATGAAAGAAATATTTTCATTGAAATACACATATATTTAACTAAATACTTACTGTTTAGGCTCTTGCACTTTGAAACAGCATACAGCGTTTTGTACGGGGGCTTTGGCCACTGTACAATCCCAAACTTCGTCTTTGACTAATAGTATACTGCATTAACACTGGGTGTAGTAGTAGAGCAGAGATTCAGCTCTACTCAAATAGACACATTAAAAGTGGGACATCAAAATCCAGGCTCCATTGATAGTATTGACTATAATGGGAACTTCTGAACCTTAGTTCCTTTATTGATACCTACATTAAACATGGTGTATGGAACAGTTTCAGAAGTGAGTGAGGTTATTAGGATAATCAATTATCTCTGAATCTGTCAGAGCAGACAAAGCCTTTTAATTTCTTCTTTCCTGGTTTCTTCCTGTTCCTTTCCTTTCTTAGGCTACCTGTACCTATTAATAACCACCCTGGTTGTAAATCTACTAAGCACTATATTATAACTCTTTCCTATTTGATAAGCTTTACTGAAAGTAACAGGCAAAAATAACCTCTGAGATTTTTTTGGCTTCTGGACATTTAAATAGGGTAGGCTATTGGAAAGTGCAGTATAGACCTGTGAAGTGAGCATAAAGAATAATAAAATGAATGCCAACTGATGCGAGAAAGTTGAAAAAGTGTAATGAAATTACGATACGAATGTATGGAGGCTTCAGTGTTGCATAAGGGCTTGTGTCCCATTAAATATGGTAGATTGTTGTAAGGACATTGTGTTGTATGCATCTGAAAAGTACCTGTCAGAGATTTTACTCAAAAAAACCAACATTACCAAGAAAGAGCATTCTTCATGTAAAAAAGTTTTTGTTTCATTTTATTCTGCACTAGAATGAGATTATAAAATTAAAGTCAAAATTCATAACACTTTTAAAACACAAAATAATTTTGATTCTTGTTAAACGTGGAGGGTTTAAAAGGACCGCTACTTTCAACTAGGAACAAATATGTGAAAGCTGGCCTAGCCCCAGCTTATTGCAAGCCAAAGTAAATCTTGAAATGAAGTCCTTTGGTGAGGGATCTGGTAGAAGGATAGCTGGGAGATCTTTTAAACCACAGATGTATAGATTAAGTTTCTGGCACAGCAATTGCCAAAATAAGATGAACAGTCAGAAATTGGGATGTGGAGGTTATAAGTCTCATGAAGTCTAAGGCTACTTATTGGAAATCTCTGACAAAGAAAACATTTACTCCAGCATCTCTTTCCAAAACTGGCAAAAGAAGGTGGCAAGTGTCATGTGGTTTCCCTCTCTGTGGTCAGTTCCGCTGGTAGTTTCCCAGCATTGACAGGCATTGGATATGTTTCTTTCCATTAATGTTGTCCCTGAATCTGTCCAGCATCTTTTTAAAACTAAACAAATTCTGGGACGGCTGATCCATAAAGTGCTTAAATGTTACCTCTCTCTACAACGTCCTACAGCAACAAACTGCAAAAATTATCAGGTATTTTTTGTTCTTCATCGAGGCAGCATCACAAATATGTGCATCTGAGTATTAGGTTTCAAACTTGGATTTCAGATTTAGCTGAAAATTGTGCCAGTGTTGCATATCTTAGTGGGTCTTTATCTGGAATCCAGGTTGGGATGTATGGGAGTCTGAGCACAGTCTTCAGAGCATCAGTTAGAATTGAAGAATCTCTCCAGATTCACATTTCTCAAGCATAAGAAGTTGCCAGTTATGTGAAGAGAGTGTATTTCTTGCTCAAACTTCACCTTCCTTTGCATAGATATTGTAGCAAAATGAGAAATACTGAAAGTTGATCTCCAGTTTCTGTACTTAATGTAGGAAGGTATCCGTACACCTGACATTGAGTTCTGGCATTAACATTGTGTCTTCCATTATCATTAGCTCCAAGCTACATGGTTTGTACCTAGTATTAAATTTATATCTTAGTGATACCAAGATATATTTGAAGAAGTAGTTCTGGAAGAAGAAAATGAATGCCATGGTAATTTGTCTTCATATCCATGATTATTTAGAGATGGTACTCTTAGAATGAGGTACATTTATTTGATTTTTAGTTCCTTCTGCCATTCTTCATACTCCCAGCTTGCATGTCTGAAGACCATCACTGTGAAATCTATGCAAAATAAGAAAGCAGGAGAAAGGTTCATGAACTTTCAAAATTAAACTTCACTGCTGTATTATAGTGAGAAATGTGCCTGTAGTCAGATGTATTTGTTTTATATAGGTTTTTTTATGATGGTTTCAAATTCTGCTTTCAAATGTCAAAGTTTATTATGAATAAATTATGAAAAATAAATTATGAATTTATTATGCACAATACTTTTTCTCAAATGACAGAACAGAAACCTCAAAGAACTCCACACCTGTGCTGCTCTTCTTTTGTTTCTCATACTAATGATTCATAATGTATCTAATACTTTTATTTGATGGTTACAAAATCCTGCTGTGATACCTTTCTGCTGTGTGTTAAAATTAGTGGAAAATAATGGTTCACGGAGAGGAGCAAGGCGTATTGAAGAAAATGGTAGTCTTTAAACTTAAGTAAATCTGGTTTTGTACTTTTTGTCGTACAATGGATTCCTTTTTTACAGTTACTGGTTTAACTTTAGAAATTCGCAGCCTCTCAAATATTTTCCTTTTACTGAGGAAAGAATGTCATGACAATATTGAAGACTGCTGTATAATAGGAACAAAGATTTTGTTTTACTAAATATACCAAACTCTGACCAACACTGACGTACTCACTTGATTGCTTTCTTGTTCAGTTATAAAAATAACCCAGCAAAGCTTCCTCCTATAAAAGGATTATTCTAGGGAACATTTGCTTTACAAAGCATAAAACATACTCTGTGTTACTACATTTGACAGAACAGAAGACATGTGGTATTCTTATCCTGTATGGGTGATCCACCACATCAGTGAAGTGATGCTCTTTCTCTATTACTAGAATTCAGAGGTTATTTCTGTTGTGGTTTAACCCCAATCGGCAACTGAGCACCACACAGCCACTCGCTCACCCTCCCCCCGCTCCAGTGGGATGGGGGAGAGAACTGAAAAAAACCCTAAAACCTTTGGGTTGAGATAAAGGCAGTTTAATAGGACAGCAGAGAAAAGAGAAAATGAAAGAATATACAAAACAAGTGATGCCCAATGCAATTGCTCACCACCCGCTGACCGATGCCCAGCCAGGCCCTGAGCAGCGATCGCTGCCCCCTGGCCAACTCCCCCAGTTTCTATACTGAGCGTGATGCCATATGGTATGGAATAGCCCTTTGGCCAGTTGGGGTCAGCTGTCCTGGCTGTGCCCCCTCCCAGCTTCTTGTGCACCTGGCAGAGCATGGGAAGCTGAAAAAGTCCTTGACCAGTGTAAACACTACTGAGCAACAACTAAAAACATCAGTGTGTTATCAGCATTGTTCTCATACGAAGTCCAAAAACGCAGCACTATAGCAGCTACTAGGAAGACAATGAACTCTGAATTAGGCTGAAACCAGGACAATTTCTTAGAATGATATAAAAACCCCTTCCCTAAGGAATTTCATGGTACATTTAAAAAAATTATTTTCTTTTCTACTGTTCTTCATACTAAAATAAATAACAGAATCTCTTAAGACATGATGGAAGATATATGGGAAGAGCGTCTACTGTAATGAAAACTGGTGCAGTTTGAAGGGATTATACAGTAAAACAGGACTAATCTAAGAAAACATAGCTGTAATATTGCTGAATGTTTTCACTTTCGGGCATTTTACAGAATGCTGATGTAGCCAATAAAAGGGCACATTCATCAAAATGCATAATTTAATTAAAAAAAAAAAAGCACACATCCGTTTAAGCATACAGTACTCAGATTTCACATGAAGGTGAAGAAACCCCTTAGGACATTTAAAATTTATGAGGAGTCTTGTGATTTCATTCATTATGTTGACAATATGCACAGCTTCTTTTGAAAATGGATTGGACCAAAAAAGGTGAACAGACGTGGTCGTAATAGCTCTTCCCATAGTGTGTGGTGAATTATGAGAGTTACTTCTGGTTATACGTTACCCAGGAGGACTGTTTAATGTGCTTGGTTATACAGATCTGCAAATTTTTAGCTGTGGGCTGGTATCCATATTGAGCCATAAATTTATAGTTGATGTATTGCTTTCTAGGCAGACAACTCATACTCTGATAGAATTAAAGGGTGAGAATTGATTTCCTGCTAAATAAGACACATTTCAGTTTAAAGTGTAATAAATGGAAACTGAAGTTTCTATATGAAGCAGCTATATGTTGTAAATATTGCATATAGGAAAAAAAAGACTTTTTTTAATAATAGATTTGCATATAGATATGGAAAGATACCTTCTGAATTAAAATAGTACCTATAATCTTTTACTATTTGAATTTTGATTGACAGAAACATTTCTGCTAACATATCTTTGACTGCTATGGCTACATCTCTATTCTGACAATATACCATAATATACCATACTATCAGAATATACTTTTAGCTTGTTTTTAGTTCTTATTAAGTACTGAGGTGAATATTGCATGAGTTAATGGTCTCATATGCTCATAAGTCCCATAACAAAAAAATGCTTTATAGAAAAAAGAAAAAAAAACACCCAACCCCCAAACAAAACAGTGATTGCTTATCGGATATGCACCAGCAAGGTCTTCATGAAATTTGGAAGGAGGTTGATTCACTAAGATGCAGAGAAAAATCTTTTATGAACTGAAGCAGTTTATTTCTAATCAGCAGTTAAGCTGCCAAGCAACTCTGCTTAATTTCACTTCCACCCTGTGAAAAGCAGCTGCTGTTTTAGCATTTTCATGATACTGATGTAACAAGTAAAGGAGGGAAAAAACATACCTCTGCTGGCAGAATAAGGAAAACTTTGCTGTGTTACTTGACTTAATTTATATTTGGAATTACATCCTAGTTCAGAATTAAAAAGACCTCAGTCTCCCCACCCCCCACCCCCATCCACTCTTTTTCTCTCTTTTTTTCTCCCCTCTTTCTCTGTGTTGTTTTTTCAGTGAAAAGTGCACTGTGTAATGTATAATGAACTTGTATCATTCCTCATCAGAGAGAGATTTATCCTGGAGGATTTCAAGCCACATTTTTTCTTTAGAACTGTTTACTATAAACTTTCTCAGTTGACATGAATTAAATGTTTATCCTTCTTGAAGATAAAGAAAACATTTTTCTGTAAATATTATTTCCCAATTGTAATCTGAATTTGTGTCAAAGCTGTGTTGCTGTCTAGAAGAAACACCCCATCCATCTAGTTTTATTTTCATGTGAATTTTTCCTTTAATTAGTTTGTTGCTGTATACGTGTATAGCTGGAATTGTATATTTACTCTGAAGTAAAGGAAGCAGTTGCCATCTTACGGTGTTTTATCTACTTAGTTAAAGCTACATGCACGTTGTTTTTCTAGCAAGTGCTAGAAAATATGTGCCATAATTTGGATTATCTGTTCTTGGGGAAGAATCTCTTTCATGATAGCTTTTAAAATTATTCAAGATACCTGTAGCTGCAGAAATCTATTAAACAAATTTTTAGGATGGCATCAGAAATACATGTTTGTGTGTGTAATGTATGTTCTGAAGATAAGTAATAACTGCTGAAGAAATAAACATCTTTCCTCTGGAGAATGGCATATTTTTTTACAGTTTACTGTAGGGCATATAGTGTTTTACAGAAATTCAGAAAATGAGGTTTGTGCCCCAGAGAAGTCACCAAATTAATCAAAGGATTCTGTCTGGGTGATAGCCAGGCTAAAACTCTGAATAGATTTGGGAGTGTATGCTGAATACTTTAGATATTCAAATAACACAAAGCTGTCCTTGTCTAACTGGGCATCGTGCACATACTCATTTGGTCCTCTCTATGTTTTCCTACTCCTGTGCTGACATTTTAAGCTTTTTCCAGAGCATTTTTCTTGCCACGCCATCTAATTTGGTATGTATGGCAGATGAGTTGGCTCTGGTTCACCAACCAGTGATTGACAGGAGAATTTATAAAGGAGGACCAACACCATTATGCAGTGGCTCAAATATGCTTCTAAACATAGCATTCAAAGGAACCCCACCTGTAAATGTAGCCCCATTACTTCTTTCATGATGTAACACCTTTATATGATGGCACTGAAATGAAGTGTAATCCTTTTATTCAGATGTCTGCTACCATTATGTGAACCAGGGTTTACTATGTCTAACGGAATTTGAGCTTTGAGAATGATGGAAGATTCAACTTCCATACTTCTACACTGGAAGGTTTGATAAACCTGGAGGAAATGCATTTCAGTTGGGAAACAATTGCAAGTGTAGAAGTTCATAGTATCAAACATCATATGCAGTAACTTTACTTATCCATAGTCTTTTATTTCTAAAGGGAAAAAAACAATTATGAGAATCACCAAATCAAATAAACAATAAACTCTCTCTGTTGGAAGAGAATATCCAAGTTGGTGGGATGTGAGATGATGCTACTCTTTTCCTACTTTTATGCAAACTAGTCTTCAAAACTATCAAGGAGTTCTTAAATTTTGCACATTACCTTTCTTTTGCAGTATCCTTCTTTCTTGAAATAAAACCTGCAGAATAATATACTGTTATGTAATGCAGAGAGTAAACAAGAGTGAAAAGTGAAATCACATTACTGTTGGAGTGAGCTGGTAGAATCAATGAAGATTAAAAAACAAAGTCCTTTGTTTAATATCATGCTGATTTCTCAATGGTTACGCAGTGCTACTTGAGTTGACATGTTAACGTAGAGTTATCTAGAGCTGCTGATGGATTTGATTTTTTCTGTTGTAGCATTTATGTCCAGACTATATCTTCTGAAAATCCGTCTGATCCTGGTGGTATATAAATTTTCATGGTATTTAATTTCTATCAGTAAAGCTTCCTTGGGAATGTCTGCATTTGGTAGCATGGCCAAAGCTCCCTATCACCTGAAATTTGTGTTCTGAAAGGCTCATTGCACATAATTACACCTACTCAAGATCAATGAATTGGATACTTTCCTACTTTCCTATGGGGTTCATTCATTAGGCTTTCTTGAAACACCCATCAAAAGTTTAGAGAATTTGAGTGAGCTCTTCTGCCTTGTTTATGGATGTTTGACTCTAAAACCATTCTACTGTTTTTCCTTTTCCTCACAGTAACCTTTGTGTCTCATACTCCAGGAAATCCACCTCCCTGTGATCCTGTCCAGGCAATCCTCCCTTTTTTCCTTCTCCTAATCATGTATCTGTGTTTTCAGAAGAGGCTTCCAGTTTTCCCCTTTTTCCTAGCCAGCGCTTTGTTTCTGTGGGCAGATAACTATTTTTCTCTGGCACTTGAAGCGCAAAAGGAAGAACCTTCCTCTTGTTTCTACTGGTTCCTTTCCTAGAGTGTTTTCCTCGTCCTTTCCTGACAGCCTTGTTCATTGTATCTTGACTGCTCCTTGTGCTAGCCTGTAAGCCTGATCTGCAAGGAGAAGGAAGGACTGTGTCTCGTGGGGCTGTTGTGGCTCATTGCTCAGGCCTTTCTCAGCTCTCCATTTCCCAGAGCAAGGGCATGCATCAGGATAACCCAGTCTAAGTTTAATGAGATGGACAGTGGAAGAAGAGGTTGCAGTCTCTCATCTTACTTGCATTCTCTACATTG